>VXAV01000875.1:26879-48279 GCA_013399715.1 Alectura lathami | reverse complement strand
GCGCCCCGGCTGCCGGTCCCGCTCTGGCTTCCCCGGCTCCGCGCTGAAGGTAACGGGGCTCGGCGTTGTTCGGGGGGCGCGGGGCTGCTGGGCGGAGCGGGGCAGGGCGGCGTGTGCCGCTGCCGGAGCTGGCCGAGAGCTGCCGCTTCCCTGCTTCCCCCGTCCTTTTGGTGGTGGTCCGTCTTAGTTCTAGCAAGCGGGGTTTACCGGGCTAGCACTGACTAGTGGAGGTGATGTGCTCTGGCAGGCGACCACGCAAGTGCTCCAGCTCCGGGAGCTGGGGCTCAGGCTGGCTCCCGCTTGGTTCCGGGGTCTTCCTCGAGGTCTGTTAAGTACTCGGTTGGGTTGCGACGTCTGCTGAATAGCACGTATAGCCAATGTGGTTATGAATTTCAGCTCGGATCTTAAGCGGAATTTGCTCTGAGTATGCATGTCGGTCATAGTTACTGTCTGTTAAATGTGTTGCTAAAAAATTGAGCGTTGATACGTTGTTCTAAGTAAGAATGGACCATAAGAAATATCAAGGGTCTGCCTTGATTCAGAGCCACACCGTACGTACAGTGCTATGAAAGCAGGGGGTAGGGTTTGTCCCGAGGAAGAAGATTGTTGTCTGTAAGACCCTCGATGCCATTGATCGCTTTTAATGGTGCCTTTCTGTAAGAGGTGAGCTCTCCTCTCCCTGCAGTGTTGGTTCCAGAGTTACTTTTGCAAGCAGGAACTTTGTAGCAGACCTGTTTTTCCTGGGGAAGATTGGCCGGGTCCATAAAAAGTGGCAGACTTGACCTGAGGGCTTATTTTTGGTGCAGCGTGCAGCCCCAAAGGTGTTTCAGGAGAGGTGTCCTTCAAGTCTGCTTATCCACCCTGACTGTTTCTGTGGTTCTGGAATCACTTGAAGATGACCTTCAGAGAAAGAATTCAGCTTTGCTCAGAGGATCTCAAACCCCTTTTCTTTATTCTTAAGTCTTCCCTAAAACAGATAAGTAGAGCATTTGGAAGGAGACCTGTGATTGAATATTCAGCACTTCCTTTCCCTTGAGGAAAAGCTAATAGAGGTTCCCACTTGTTCTGAATCCTGGAAATGTTTCTAGCCAAGCACAAGAGATCAGATTTGAAACTGCTAAAGGAGAACACAAGGCAGGGGAAGGGACAGTAGTCATTGTTTGTTCATCATTCCTTATGTGAAGAAAGAGGGTTAAAAACTGGGCAAATTGTTCCAGATCTTTTCCAGGTCACTTTTATTTTAGCTGTTTAATCAGTGTGTCAGTTTCAGTGAAGTCTCAAGACTTCTGACTTTAAAGGCATATTTGCAATATTGCCAGATAAAAATATCAGGCAGTATGTATGTATCTGAGACACTACTGCATTTGTTGGGAGGTGAACAGAGCTTGGACTTTTGCCTCTCGTCTTGTGCCTAGTACTACGTTGCGGGAGCAGTGTGTGAACTGTCAATAAATGCCAGTCATCTCTTAGGTCATAATTATGAAATGGTTTTAAAACAGCATGCAGAGGAAACTTTCAGCTCGGCTTTTAAATGTGGTGCAGCCCTGTGTATGAATAACTCTTGTGGTGCCTACGTCTGTCAGCACTGCCTCTGTCAATGAAGCCCTGCTTCAGTTTCAAAGCCCTGAAACGTATGAAGTTTAAAAGACAGTTGCATTTCTTCTTAGACCAAGATGCGGGCAGGATTGCAATGGTTGTTGGATGCTTCTTTCCCTTTTCTTTGCTGTCACGTTTAATTCTGAGAGCAATCATTTTGAATGCCTGACTGCAATTTGTCTGAGGTTGCTCCTCTGTAATCTGTCCTGCATCAAGCACTGCTCCCAGTGCTGTCTGGAAAGGAACTTTAAGTCAAGCTAGCGCTGGATAGCTTCTTACATACTGTGGAAATCCTCTGTGCTGTAGCACAAGAGCTGTCTAACTGGAGAAGCTAGAGCCAGAAAAGCTGGCAGGAGCTGGCTGTGTAGTAGCTAACCTACCCTGATATCCTTCCTCCACAGGCACTGTTGGTACAGGGTGCGTGTATCCAGGTGGAGAGTTATTCCGCAGTGAGTGCTGTCTTGTGAAGGCTGGGCACAGCTTTTACCTTGTTAACTTGCTTGTAGGCAACTGTTTGGTTGCTTATGTAGAGCAAGATGGAACTGAAGGTGATCACAGAATCGCTAAGGTTGGAAGAGACCTCTAAGATCATCTGGTCCAACCATCAACCCATTACGACTTTGGCCACTAAACCCTGTCCCTGTGTCCTCAAATTTTACATATGCAGTGTGCATGGCATTGCACTGAGTAGCTTATCTGCTTGATTAAGGCATCAGTTTTGAGATACGTGGCTTGCGCGTTTCGCTGCTCAGATCAATGTCTTCATCACAGCGACTACTACACCATTTCTGTTTGGTGCACCTCAAGGCTTTGTTTTTGTCAGCCAGGCATTTTTAAGTACTCATTATGATCTTGACAACTTCAGGATACTTTTCCTTCTTTCCTGGTGAGCTGTAATTCTCATTCTTACTCTGTGTTGCAGCTGAACCTGTATCCCATTTCAAGATGCAGTTTAGCCATAAGGAAAGTCAGACTCTTGCTTCTATTCCTCTTGTGTAGTGTCATGTTGTGTGGAAGAGATTTTCCCTGCTCCTCGCTTTTCCTTTCTCAGAGGGGCTAAGATACCAAAGCGGATTCAGATTCTGTGCAGTGTGGTTAAATGGTGAGCAGAACCAAGATTTTTTAAAAATGTTTTTTGAGACTCTGGCACTGGTCATATTGGGTGATGCGAGACAAGTGCTCGCTGGATGTCTGTGACTTTCACCTGGCTTCCCAGCAGAACAGGCAGATGCTCCCCACGTTACTCAAGGTGAGACAGAGGGCAGAGTTCCTCTGCTTCCTTGATACTGTCCTTCTGCCCGTACCAACTCAAAAATAATTTGCCATGTCGTAATAAAAGCCAGTGTGCTTTAGGGTGAGTGTTTTACATTTAAAAACTTCCAGTGCTTCCACTAACCTTAGGTACATGTGAATACATTGAAGAGCAATTTCTGGAGCATTTGTCCTATTAAATATTTAAAATCTCTGTATCTTTTTTCGCCCTGGAAAAAAGGGAAAAAGAGAAGTATGCAGTCTCACAACTTCCTCGCATGAACTAACATCTCTGTTATAATGTTCAGGTTATACCAACAGATATGTCATTTCAGAACCATAGTGAAGATGAAATCTGAAACTTTAAAGTTCATCAGAGGTTTGTGGTATATTTTCCTAACAGAAAACTAAAGGAAGAGCTCAAATGACTGTAATTGAATCAAGTCACTCTAACATGTTCCTACTCCTGATTAGAAAAGGTTCCAAATGATCTTTTTCTCTTTTCATCCAGGATTCTAGATAAATAAATTAAAAATAATAAGGATCATTAAGACTGGTAACTGTGATACCAGCTATTGGGAAAAACTAACACAAAGCTGCTGTGTTTACAGGATAGCCTCACAAATAGTGGGTCTCTGTGCTCCTTGGTTCACTACTGCATTTCATTCTCTGAGTGATCTTGGCAGATCTCACAAAGCTTGTTGAAAACAAAGGATCCAACTAAAGCGCGTTCAGTTGGAGTTCTGCACAACTGGCAGGAGGTAAATCACTGTTAGACAAATGGGAAAGAACAAGAGCATTTAAAAGGGAAAACAAAATTGTGTCGTAGGTTCCAGGAACCTACTGTCGGGAGCCTGCTTTAGCAGGAGGGTTGGACTGGATGATCTCTAGAGGTCCCTTCCAACCCCCAGATTCTGTGATTCTGTGATTAAAACAGCAGAGATTAAACAAAAATAAAGCATTAATATGCTTTCAGCATCACTTCAAAAGGTGAAGAATTACACATACCGGTATGTGTACCTGAATTACAAGACATCTGTAATTTTAAAGTATTTAGGGAGAGACTGGACAGATGGAGGAAAGAGGAGAAATAAGCCAGTCAGGTTTAGGATAAACTATCCTCCAGAGATCTGGCATGGCTGTGAAAATAACTTCTGTGACAAACCTTGTGCTCCTGAAAAACATCCCTAACACCTTCAACCCTCACTGATTTCTGAGGCTTTGGAATTTTATCCATCCAGGGTGCTGAATGGAACAGGATTCTGAACTCGAAGTTCATTTCCACCCATTATTTTTTTTCCTGAGTTAGAACTGAACCTAAGTTTCTGACTTTAAACCTTTGTCACATCAAACCAGCTTTGGATCAAGGGGAATACTGTTCGGTTACTGGTGCGACTGGAAACAGGTATCTCCTAGGGATCTGCCTCACTGTGGTGGCTGAACTAGTGAGGGTTACAAGACATCTCCCAGTCTCCCTCTCCTTCACCTCCTCCTCCTGCTCTGCCTCTCGCTCGCCAAGGCTCATCAGCACGTGGATCATGGCCCTGGTTCCTGTGCCTCACACAGGTTCAGGGGGTTCGGGATTACTAGGCTGTCGTTGGCCTGAGCTGGAACAATTTCGTTTGTAGCTAAACTGAAAATTTGGTTACAGCTGAGCTGACTTGGCTGAGTAATAGCGTAAGAACACCGTGTTCAGCACCAGCAGCAATAGGACGTGCCTGTTTAACCACAGAAAGGATGTAGATTAACAAAGGGAAAGATGTGTGTGATTCCCTTTAATCACCTGAGGTCATGTTCCTTGCATGGGTGGCGTGAAGGAGTGTCAGCCCTGAGTCTGGCCCGCTGGCTGAAACTGATGATCACACAGATTGATGGGTTTTTCGGTGCACAGAAGAATTGTCCTGTCATTTATTTTATTAAAAAGACAGCCATCCTGTTTTGGAAATGAGATGGAGACAGTTGCTGGGGAAAGTGCATCGTCAACACCAGAAAGGTCAAAACATTAGGGTAAGGGACAGGCTGGGCTTGAGGGTCTTCTCAGAGTGAAGTGCAAGGCTCCTAGGTGCTTCCTGCTGAACAGATAGTGGTGAACAGCAGGAGAAACCATTGCTTCCTTCAGGTTATCAGTGCAGTTTTTCAGCTGATAAAGCCAGGAAGCTGAAGCCTCCATGGAGACTCGTAATAAAAATTCATTCAACAAAAGCCTGAAAGAAACCTGAGTCTCTTTATTTTAGAGCTTTCCAAACATTATTCCAAGGCTGAAGTCGGTATGGGTTAGGATTCTGCTTTGTTCTGACCTGCTAGAATGAAGATCTTACGTGGCTCTCAAGAATGATTTCTCTTTCCTCGCAGACTCTCTTTGACAAGGTGATTGAGTTAAAGAGGAAATGCACTAAAAAGCAGTTATTTCCCAAGATATAGAGCACATCATCAGAAGTTTTAGTCTGTAATTCTGACATCAGAAATGAGCCTTTATGGAGACCACTGTGAAGTACTTCTGGTTCCTGAAGATTCTGTTACGCCATCAGAACTGATACCACATGAGTCCTTTCCTCTCCTGTTTCTCCCTGTAGTGAACCTTACATTGTATTTTGATGGCAGAAGCTTGCTGTGTGTCTCCACAGGAGGGCTAATCCTTTCCAGTTACTGGACCTTTTGCCATCTTTTCAGGCCATGCACAGTTGTTGATCAGCTGAGCTGTTACTGACCTAGTGCTAACCTGGTTTCGCAGCAGCGCATTAGGGACATCTCCACTCTTCAGCCTGTACGAAGGCAGGAGCGACTCCAGGCGCACCAGTTCTAGTTCAGATAAGGCTGGTTTTCTGTAAGTTCTACACCCAGAATAATTTTCTTGCTGCGTTCTTCTTCCTGATGATTTTCAGGGTCATTTATTTAGGGTTGCCTTTCAGCTGTGTTTTTTGTGAGCTGTCAGTCAATGTCATCAAAGGTGTTTCAGGAAGGGTTTTTCTGAGTATGACTCTAAAACCTGTGAAAACCTTTGAAAATATACCTGGGTAAAAGAAGCTGATCAGTGTTACATATGAAAGAGAGAAAGAAAGAACAATTTGAAATGTCCTTTCGTGACACGCTGACGAGTTCCTGAAGCAAGTGTAAGGCTTCTTTTTGTGCCTACTGGTTTTCAAACAAAAGCTTGGGTCCTTTGAGGCCTGGAAATGAATGGTATGCCCAACCTTTGCTGCATCAGAGAGTAGAAGCAGCATATCCTTCACACTTCTGAAAGTCCCAGCAGTTGGGAAGTGTAGATTATTGATTTTTCCTTTTGTGTATATATTCTTCAATGTAAATGTCACTAATATATTCTCACTTTAGTATTAAATTTAGTATTTCCCTAAATCCCTTACTCCGAGTTCAGCGTGTCTTTGTGGTTTTATGAGGCTTTGTGCTGTGAAAGCTTCCTCTGCCTGCAGAAGGCCTTGGATGTGTTCTGAAGACTGCTGTTAAGGGCTCAGCAATGGAAGCAGTCCCTGCCTAGATGGCAGGGGAATATTCTTGACTGTGCTCATGTAAATCCAAGGAGCCTGTCCAGATTTACCATGGTATAAATGAGAGCACATCGGAGTCCTAGATGTTTTTTGTTCTAGTATTTCTTTGGACTTGTACTGTATGTAGTCTAGAGTTAAAATCTTCAAAGTCACAGATTAATAACATACTGCCCTTGGGCTAAGCAAGGGTGAAACTTCTGATTTGATGTAGTGTCTAACTTAAAACTTTGTGAAACGAGCTTACATTCAGTGCCTGATCCTGCCAGACTTTACCCCTTATGTGTAATCCTCATTCACAGAAATGCTCCTACTTCATGCGTAGGTATCCTGAAGTGAGTATGGACTCCTGCAAGTAAGGAGTTTCAAGAGTGGGTCCTTAGAGAACAGTGAAATACCTTGTATTTATCAGACCTCATACATTCTAATTACTAGTTCACAGTTCCTATGCTTTGTCATGTTAATAAGTGTGGTGAATCATTTTGAATAGATGTGTTGTTTCTATATAGGCTCTAATAGTGTCTGAGATTGTGACAAATAACACCTGTTCAAATTCTGTGTATATGCATGCTTCTCAAAAATATGCTTTTTAGTTTCGTATCAAACATGGCCCTTATGCAACAACCTATTATAATTCTAAATGTTGTATTTTTTTTTTTTTTTAGTATGGTCTAAAACAAATTTATTTTTCAAATGAAGGTGTCTTCCTTCAGCTTAAGTGAGAAGAGAGCAGTGGATGCATCCAAGACCCATGCTTCAATGAACTTGATTAACTAAGCTACTTTAAAAAAAAGTGTTATGGGGGGATTACGTTCCTATATGCACGTATCAGTCTGAAAACCTGAAGTCAGATGGGGTTTTGTCATGTTTAATGGCAGCAGCCTGATTCTTCTCTTAAGCCTCTGGAATCAGCATTTCTCTGGACTTTTCTTACCTCCTTCTTGGTTGAGAAGAATATTTTTCAACTATAACATAAAAAGAGTTGGTGACATGATCTTCTTTTTGTACCCCGCGCCCGCCCCCCGCCCCCCCCCCCCTTTTTTTTCCTTTTCTTCCTTTTTTTCCCCCTTCACATCAGTGTGAAAATCAGTCTGCCTTCATAGAACATAAAAGACAAGTGCCACAATCTGGATACCTGAAAGCACTGATCTCTGCTCTCTGGGGACAGCGACAGGACCCGAGGAAACAGCATGGAGCTGCGTCAGGGGAGGGTCAGGCTGGGGGTTAGGAAAAGGTTCTGCCCCAGAGGGTGGTGGGCATGGAACAGGCTCCCCAGGGCAGTGGGCACGGCCCAAAGCTGCTGGAGCTCAGGGAGCGTTTGGACACTGCTCTCAACCACAGGGTTTGGGTTGTGCTGTGTGGGGCCAGGTGTTGGCCTCAATGGTCCTTGTGGGTCCCTTCCAGCTCAGGATGTTCCGTGATTCTATGATTCTGACTCTTCACCACCATCACTTCAGAGATCTCTGCAGGATGCTGGCATCGTACGCTACAGTCCTTGCCTTGTTCTTTGTCACAAGAGCTGTATGAGGCCCATAATGACCTATTTAAAGGATTTCGATTGTACTTTCCTCCTCAATAACCTAGTTATCCCCTATGTACCTCCCTTAGTTCAACCAACCCCAATTGCAGGCAGAACTGTTGAGGAGATAAGAGTACGGATCTCAGAGGAATTCACAGAAATAATCTGCAATCCTGATAGAGAGTAATATTTTCTTAATCGTATTTTTCCATGAATCTTAAGAATCCACTGGAGAATGCCAGTTTATACCACTCTTGTCATTCTCAAAATTGGACCATCATTGAAAAGAAAAAAGAAAAAGTAATTGTAGCATAGAATGATCCAACTCTACAATTTTTAAGTTATTCTATGCATCACTAGAGACTTCAGTGCAAAATAGTGAAGCAAGAGAAACAGCTGCAGTTATACTAAATAGGACAGAAAGGTATAAAAGAAATCAAACTGTTTATTTTCAGAATGTAAACGAAAATGCAGTGCCCGGGGTTGCTCTCACACCAGCAAACTGCTCTTATGAGCAAAAATACCATTATTGTGCATTATGAGGTTTTTGCATCTGATTTCCATTAAGGAACACTAGTAGGGGAGGTCTGACTTTCAGCCATTTGTTGCTGGAATTACAAATGGCCATCAAATGGGTTAAAATAGGCATAATATAGGCATAATGATAAATAATGTGTGACCTGCACAGACTGGTATTTAGAATTTAAATGGTACCAGCTCAACCGTGTTCAGGCTGTTTGTCTGTACCTCTTAATACCAGTTGTGCATTTAGTTGGTAAGAGTTTTCTTAGCTGATATTGCAGACTAAGGGCCTGATTTTGAGAGGGACAGAAAGCTTCTTTCAGCATGCTTAGCACTTACTAACTTAGATGAGCAGTGCAGGGACTCAGCATATGCTTGGATTCATCTTTAAAATAATGTTTTATACTGTATTTGTCTTTTTTCAAGGCCTTTTATCCTTCACTCCTCCTCCTTCACAGTGTTTTAGGAAATTATGTATTTCTTTTTAACTTAATAGCTGTTGTAGGCACAAAAAAAAAAAAAAAAAAAAAAGTGATCTTGCCTGGAGAAGAGAAGGCTCTGGATAGACCTGATAGCAGCCTTTCAGTATCTAAAGGGGGGCTACAAGAAAGAAGGAGGCAGACTCTCTAGCAGGGCCTGCTGTGATAGGACAGGGGGAACGGTTTCAAGCTGAGAGAGGAGTGATTTAGACTAGATATAAGGAAAAAGTTTTTAACGATAAGGGTGGTGAAGCACTGGAACAGGTTGCCCAGAGAGGTGGTTGATGCCCCATCCCTGGAGACCTTCAAGGTCAGGCTGGACAGGGCTCTGAGCAACCTGATCCAGCTGTTGGTGTCCTGGTTCACTGCAGGGGAGTTGGACTAAATGGCCTTTAAAGTTCCTTCCACCTGAAACAATTCTATGATGATTCTATACTTCATAATTATATTTTATGTGAAATGGTAAAATTTACATTTCTTAGTTGACCATAAGATGTTCCGTGATTTCTCTCTCCCACTATCTTTCTATAAACCCATCTGGTTTTGCACATATTTATTTCACAATTTGCTTCCCTTCTAGATGAAGAAGCTATCCCTTACAGTCACAAAAACCTTGCTGTAATGACTACAAACACAGAAATTTGTATTATGAACTGGACTCATTGTATAGCACCGATAGGATCTTTTCTGCTGGTTAGTTCTGTCAGTGATCCCCTCTGTTCCAGCCTTGTAAAAGGCTGAGGATTTACCTCTCCAGGAGCATGTTTCCATAATCCTTTCAATTCCTGTTGATTCAGTTGAAGCTAGGGCTTATGGAGTATGCTGATGTGCTTCAGCACAGAGTTTGTGAGACCAAGCGGGGCTGCAAGTTCCTGTCAAGCAATAGCATTATTCAGCAGCCCAGTATTTATTTCTTGTAGTTGGTAGGATTGAGTTTGGAGAGCAAACTCTCTTGTAGGGAAAAGGACTGAATAAACTGGAGAGCAGCTGCTGGTTCAGAGTGTAAGCGCAATAATTCTGTGTCAGTGTAAGCTACTGAGACTGCTGAATGCGTTAAATAAAATGAGGTCATTTAAAGTGTAAAATAAATTATACAAAAAGAATTATGCACTACAAGTCAGATTACATGCTTTCCTTTCAAACGTCCTCATTAAGTAGCTGTTATCTACTTATTTACCAAGCTTTATTCACATTTTTAGATGCCAGTATCCATGTTTGCTCTTTACTTGATAAGAAAGCAAATGGAATATGAATTTATATTTTATGAAATGTTATATTTATTGATTTTGTTGTAAGGAGGAGAGAGAATGAAAGTTACTTTTGTGCATATTTCCTCAATAACTCTTCTGCATGAACAATAGAGTTGGTTTGTTACAAGAAAACAATAATAAATCATGACGCTTTGTTTGGAAGTAATGCCATAGGATAAGTGAAATAGAGGTAGGTAAATCTGGAGTGTTCTGTTGTATTGCGTGATGCAGATATCACAGGAGTGTTAAGCACTGTACCATAGAAACACTTTTACTCAGTACTGTCACTTTGGTAGGGGAGGGAAGTGCCTTTATGAAGACCAGGCCCTAAATTCTTTACTGGAAAGGCATATATAGATATTTGCCACTCAGAGTACAGACTTGAAACTGAGATGGTGTGTACCTTCCTTTTTTATTAGCATCTCTGAAACTCCGATTTCTCATTTAGCAAAGGATCAAGCTTTTCTTTCCCAGCAATGCTGGTGATGCAGAGGTCCACAAACTAGAAAACTGTGACCTGATGGGCTAGCCCAGCTTACTCAACTGCAGAACACCTTCTTAGCTTACCATAGCTTACGTAGGTGAGCTTAGGGCGTGTGGTATACTGAGTGGACAGTGAGGTGTATTGAGAACTGGCTGAGTGGGAGAGCCCAGAGGCTGTGAGCAGTGGCACAGATTCTGGTTGGAGGCCTGTAGCAAGCGGTGTTCCGTGGGGGGTCAGTACTGGGTCTGGCCTTGGCTAACTTCTTCATCAATGGCCTGGATGACGGGATAGAGCGCACCCTCAGCAAGTTGGAGAGACCTGGGGCTGTTCAGCCTGGAGAAGAGGAGACTGACAGGGGATCTTATCAACGCTTAGAAGTATCTGAAGGGCGGGTGTCTACGGGATGGGGCCAGGCTCTCTTGGGTGGTGCCCAGCAATAGGACAAGGGGCAGTGGGCACAAACAGGAGCAGAGGAAGTTCCACCTGAACATGAGGAAGAACTTCTTTCCTGTGAGGTGACAGAGCACTGGAACAGGCTGCCCAGAGAGGCTGTGGAGTCTCCTTCTCTGGAGGTGTTCAGAGCCTGCCTGGATGCTTTCCTGTGCAACTACTGCAGGGAGCCTGCTTTAGCAGGGGGTTGGGCTGCATGATCTCCCGAGGTCCCTTCCAACCCCTATGATTTTTTTGATTCTAGGGAGCCTTCTTTGGCACTCAGGAAGCATAGTCTAACAGAAAGAGTTGCAGAATTGTTCCTACATGTGTCAGTCAGTCTCCGTTTTTGATAAGAGCATATTGGAGCTTCTGGCCAGAAAGAAAATTAGAGCAGCCTTCCATTGCTGGAAGTGAAATATTCACATGTATCCTCTTAGGTGCAAAATAAACTGGCTAGCTACTATGCTGGCCTATCAGGTAAAGGTGGAATGAAGAAGAAACAAGCAACCTAGGGTTGCAAATTGGAATCAGGGAACTTAACAGAAGCAAATTCCTCAACTCTGCAGGCCCAGATCACCAACATCTTGGTCACTTTTTTCTTTACTGCTGGTAATGGAGTTTCCACAGGTCTCTTACCACACATCTGGTAGATCTCATTGTGAGCAAAGTCATCAGGGCGGGTACTAGGGTGGTCCTGCAGTATGCTGTGTTCACATTCAGACTTGGAGTGACAGTTTTGCACAGATATCTAATGTAATCCAGATGCAGGGTAAATTAGTTTGTGTAGTTGTACTGCTTTTGCTGATATGAAACCCATTTGTGTGTCTTCACAGCACCACATACCAGTCCTACCTCCTAGGAGTTTTGTAAAATATGAATTGCACTGGGAAGTTAGAACCAAGTGAAAACGACCACCTCTTGTCAACCCTGAACAAGCTCTGAATTCTGTGGTAAGGTCTAACACACCTGAACTATCCCTTGAGTTAATTCCTAATCATCCATTTTTATATCATGAACACCAGAGACAGTGCAACTTGTAGAGCCATCCTGACAGAAGTAGAAGACTGGGTGGTAGTGGACTGAGGTAGCTTGAAACTCCTGGTTATCCTTCTGATGCTAATCAGATATAGGGGAAGAACAACACAGAGGAAGAAAACCAGCAGGCTTGGAGAATGCCAGAGATACCAAGGTTTCCCCCTCTACTGCACCTGCAGTGGAGGCCCCACCTGCAGTGCTGCATCCAGGTCCGGGGCTCCCAGCACAAGAAAGACATGGAGCTGCTGAAGCGGGTCAAGAGGAGGGCCACGAAGATGCTCAGAGAGCTGAAGCACCTCTCCAGCTGAGAGAGCTAGGCTGGTTTGGCCTGGTGAAGAGAAGGCTCTGGGAGATACTTTACAGCAGCCTTCCAGAACTTAAAGGGGGCTTGTAAGAAAGACAGAGACTTTTTACAAGGGCATGTAGTGGTAGGACAAGGGAGAATGGTTTTAAACTGAAAGAGGGGAGATTTAGAGTAGACATTAGGAAGAGATTCTTTACTCAGAGGGTGGTGAGGCGCTGGCACAGGCTGCCCAGAGAAGCTGTGGATGCCCCCTCCCTGGAGGCATTCAAGGCCAGGTTGGGTGAGGATTTGGGCAACCTGATCTAGTGGGAGATGTCACTGCCTGTGGCAGATGGGTTGGAACTAGATGGTCCTTAAGATCTCTTCCAACCCAAACCATTCTGTGATTGTCTGATCTGGCAGAGGGGTTTGTTTGTAGCACTTGCACAATAATGTATGCTGTGTGAGTAACAACATGTCCTTTTGCAGCATGAAAATAACTGCTCAGAAACAAAACCCTGTCAGCAGCAGAGATGCTGTAAAATGAACTCCATAGTTTTATCCTGATGTTTCTGAATATCTGCTAACAGTTCAAATAGAAAAATGATGACAAATTTGGCAGAAGCAGAAGATGTGCTGAACAGAGGAATGCTTTCTTGTGGAGAGTATGAATTGTTCATTAACTTGGCCAATAAAATAACTGCAAAAAAACAATTAGTAAATAAATAACCTCTGAGCATCACCTAAAGGCCTATGTTGTTTTCTTAACATACTATTTTCTTACCTGCTTTCACTGCCCCAAGAGCTCTCCTTATTAAATACTTACAAACCTGTTGAGACCTCTGGACAGGCAGTGCTGTTAGAACTGAGCTTCTTGTGTTTCTATTGCTGAAGCAGTTCTCTGGAAATGTTACATGTTCACCACGGGTGTTCTCTAGAGAGATGTCAGTGAAATGCCCCTTTCGGCAGGACTCTGCTCAATCCTTTCGTCCCCCAGTTTGTACTGGTAGCGGGGGTTGCCATGACCCAGGTGCATGACCTTGCATTTTGCTTTGTTGAAGCTCCTGGGGTTCTCCTGGGCCCGCTGCTCCAGCCTGTCTAGGACTCTCTGGTTGGCATCCCATCCCTCAGGTGCGTCAACCACACCATACAGCTTGGCGTCATCTGCAAACTTGCTGAGGGTATGGTCGATCCTGCAGTTGATGTCATTGGTGAAGATATTAAAGAGTATTGGCCACAGAACAGACCCCGAGGGCCACCACTCGTCACTGATCTCCATCCGCACACAGAGCCATTGGCCACCACTCTGTTGAGTCTGTTACCCTACCTCTTGCTCCTGTTCCAGTGTTTTTGGAAGGGAACATGATTTTTGAAGGATTCAGTGTGATTACTGAAGATACTGCATGTAATTGGGACAGTCTTATTTTACTTGATTTTAAAGCCATCATCTTCCCAAATCCACTCATTGCCACTGTGTTGCTTAGATAAGTCCATCAAAAATACAGATGCATAGAGAACAAAGTCTTAAAAATGCTATCACCATTGCTCTGCAAGCTGCCTGAAATGATTGCACAGACTAATGAATTAGCATGTTTTTGAATTACAGAGTGCAGCAGTGGCACATCAGGGCAGGGGGAAGTGGGATGCTGATGACAGGAATTACAGGGATGCCTTGGGCTGTTTCAGGTAATTTTCATCCACTTCCGTAGGAGGTCAAGAGTGTGAGGGATGCATCGGTAAACCCAAACTACCAAAGGCCTCTGGTGTCACCTGTTTGAGGAAAATAAAATCCAAACCATCTCCTGCCTTTCCAGCAGCCAGAAGCATCAACACTTCTACCCAGAACCTCTGGCTTTATGATCTCATTTTTTTAGGAAGGTTAATGTGGTCTATAGGCATCTGTCTAGGAGGAATTCAGAATAGAAGAATATAAGATGTCATGAAACTGAATGAAATTTCAGAATTAAGAGAAGTACATTAGGGATACTTTGCTAGATACATTATTCATTTTCATATTTAATTCAGAAAAAAAAATAATTTTTTAATTCAGGTTGTTGAAGAATTTCCAGTTCACCGCATCTGAAAGCTGCAAGTGTACATGTTCCTTGGTAAAGACTACACAGAACAGAATGACTGTGGGATCTTTCTCTTCAGATAGGGAGACATTAATTGTGAAAATACAACTTGAATACAGGGCAAGATCTGGAGGGCCTTCTCATTTAAAAACGTGTCTGGCAGACGGGATTACTTAATTCTACCCACAGAGCATAGGACAGAGAATGCTCACTGCATTACGCAGCAGTTATTAGCATTTTGTCATTATTCCCAGTGTTCAGTTTGTGGCACCATGCCTTACTGGAGCTCTGCTGCAGAGTTCAGAATCCCTCAGAGTTTGAAGGTCACCTCATCCAACAGCTCTGAAACTGCAGCCTTGTTTATATTGTGCTAAAACATGTCCCTCTGCGTATGGGTGGTTTTATTAGGACAAACAAGGAAGTTCAGTTACTTTAAAGGGCAATGCTGAAATTTAGAAACAAGTTAATAGAAAATGTAGAAAATACATTCACGCTATTCACTTGAGAATGATTGATGGAAAACTAGTTAGAGAGAAACGAGAAGGGAGAAGGGAAGAGGACTGGGATAGTGAAGAGGATAAGCAGAGATGAGATGAGGGAGAAGACGGTAGAGAAACTGGGAAAGCTTCCTTCAGGTTAATGACATAAAGGATCAGCATCTGGAGGAGTTGGGGCAAGAGTAAGAGCTCACTTCTCAGCTCCAGCTTCTCCTTCTCCTTGTGGGCTGGAATCTGCCGGGTCCTGCCTGCCTGGAGTTGTTTGAATTCCCTTCCAACTCTCCAAATAGCATAGAATTTCAAGTGTATGCACTTTCCAAAGAGTTTCGGTCCCTTTCTCCCTTCCAAAGGAGGACCACAAAGATGAGCAAAGGGCTGGATAACCTCTCCTGTAAGAGACTGAAGGGGTTAGGTCTTTTCAGTCTGGAGAAGAGAAGGCTCAGCGGGACCTCGTCACAATATTCCAGTACTTAAAGGGCTGCTGCACAGAAAAGGGAGGCTCTCTCTTCACGAGGAGCCACATGGAGAAGACAAGAGGCAGTGGGTACAAGTTGCACTGAGAGGTTTTGTCCTGATATAGGAAAGAAATGTTTTACAGTGATAACTATCAGTCACTGGAACAACCTCTCCAGGAGCATGGTGGCACCCCCATCACTGAAGGTTTTCAAGATGCAGCTGGGCAGGAAGCTAGATAATCTCATCTGGTGTCCCTTTTCCCACAAAAGATTGGGCCGTTGATCTTTTGAGGACCCTTTCAACCTGGACTGTTCTGTTATTCTATTCCCTGTGTAAAACGAATTTTAAGGTTCCCTGCTCTTTTAGCCAAGATTTGGAGGATGGAAGGGACTACCATTCCATGTCATGTCATCCTTCTACCTAAGTATATTTGGGTCTTGGAACCTTCCTACAGTCCTGACTTCTCAGTCCTGATTTGAGTCAGTGCAGACCTAGCATTTCTGGATAACAAATTGAGACAGCAGTTTGGAAATACGCGTCCAGACACAGAATGCAGAGACTGAAGTGAGTCACTGAAAGCAAGCATGCATGATGTCTGCATCAGAGGCACTGGGGTGCTGTCATAGAAGAGTGGATTGAAAGTCCCTGGGTCTGAGTCTATCAGACAGGTGTGATAATTTCTGCAGTGTTTACATTCAGCGAAACAGAGCACTGAGGTGAGTGGGCTGCTTCAGTAGAACCCCAGTGGCAGGGCTCTCTGATGTCAGGTGTCTTCCAAAGGCTTCAGAATATCTTCCCACCCCCTATCCCATCCTCTAGTTATGCCTTCTCTTCCCCTCTGACAGGACCTGTCTCCTCTCTTGAGCCTGCCAACTACAGCTGGATGAATGGAACCTGTGTTAGTGGTGGTCTTTATTCCCCCAATGCAGAATAATTTGTGCTGTTGGACTAGATCTCTTGATTTACAGTGATCCTGTTTGTGGTGTCTGTTATATAAGTTGTCTTTACCAGCACAGAGGCTAACAGGACAAAATCTTGAGGGAGTCCTTATGCTGTGTAAATGTAAGCATTATTTTAGTAGTCAGAATTAAGAATGCAGGCCGACACATAGAGGGAGTGGCAGACAGTGACTTCCCCCGAATCGAGTTGCCAAACATGTAAACTGAGAGTTTACTTGTGACTACACAAGCTGATCACTCTAATATTAGGCTGCTAAAACACGTCTGGAGTCAGAAGGCATGTATGCCACCACGAGACAGGAGAAGCCATTTGTATATGGTAACATGAAGACTAATTATAACTAACATGGTATTTTTCTTCCATCTCATTCTTCTCACTGTCTTTGGTCTGTTTTCTGTTTTGTCTGTGTTCTTCTGCATTTGTAGTGGTGGGAGAAATGAAAACACTGGGACAGCAGTCTCTTTCCCTTTTGAATCTCCACTTGATCTTCCCTCTTCTCTTCATTGGGCAGGAAGTTGAAATAGAAATATTAAACTGAGATGGTGAGCTGGGTTTTTGTGGCAAGGTTTTGACTGCAGGGGTGGCCTCTGTGAGCAGAGCCCAGCGCTGCCCTAGGTCAGATAGGAGCCAGGTCCAGAAGGGAACAGCTGCTGGCCAGAGCTGAGCCATGAGTGACGACAGGTGAGCCTCTAGGAGAGCAGATCTAAGGAAGGAAAACACCGAGTAGCTGCAGCTGGGGGAGAGGAGTGAGAAATAGGAGAGCAGCAGCCCTGCGGACACCCAGATCAGTGCAGCAGGAGGGCAGGAGGTGCATCAGGCTCGGGGCAGAAGCTCCCTGCAGCCCAGGACAGGCCCGTGCTGGAGCACGCTGTCCCCCTGCAGCCCATGGGCAGCACGTGGAGGAGATCTCCACGTGCAGCCCGTGGAGGAGCCCACGGTGCAGCGGGGGGATATGGCCCGAAGAGCCCTTGCAGGAGCAGGCCGCGGGCCAGAGCTGCAGCTCTGGAGAGGAAGGAAGTGGTGCCTGTGGTGGAGAAGGAGGTCTGAGAGTTCAGGAAGGATGGCATCCCCTGGGAGGGTCCACGCATTGGGCTGGAGGAAGAGAGTGTGGAGGAAGGAGCAGCAGAGACGAAGCTTATGGACAAGGTGTGGCTTGTGAGGAAAGGAAGAAGAATTGGAAATGAAGTTGAGCCTGGGAAGAAGAGGCAGGAAGGGGAAGGTGTTGTTACTTTGAGTTCTCACTGTCCTACTATGTTGTTAATTAGCAATAAATTAAATTAATCTTCTGTAAGTCATTTATTTTGCCAGTGACAGTAGTGGTGAGCAACCTCCCTGTCCTTATCTCAGCACATTAACTTTTCCATCATAGTTTCTCCCTGTGTCCTTCTGAGGACAGGGAGTGAGAGAGTGGCATGGTGGGTATCTCCTGGTCAGCCAAGGTGAGCCCCCCACAGGTGGGTTACCACCAGGTGGGTTCAGTCTGAAACAGTTGTGTCATCCCTGTTTTGTCTGTGTGGTCGCTATGCTGGTATGATCCCATGGTCAGATGGCTGAATTTTAAGATTCCAGAAACATCTTACATTGTGAAAGTACACTCCATTTTTTATTTCAGTAAAGGCAACTGATGGGTCCTAAGCAATAAAAAAAACTAGTAGAACCTACAACGTTTAGGCAGAAGACCTTTTCCATACAAAATTACTGTTACTTTTAATAGAAACAGAGCTTCATGTCCAGGCTGTGTTTTATTTGTTTAGGTGTATTAAGACTAGATGGCATGTGGAGTATTGTTTGATCCAGCTCCTGTTAACTGCAAACAGGAATTAAGTACTGTCCTGGTTTCGGCTGGGACAGAGTTGATTTTCTTCACAGTGTCTGCTGTGAAGCTATGTTTTGGCTTTAGGAGAAAAACAGTGCTGGTAGCATACCCATGTTTCTGTTGTTGCTGAGCAGTGCTGCCCAGAGCAAAGGCCATTTCAGTCTCTCAGCTTCCCGTACTGTCCTGCCAGCGAGGGGGCTGAGGGGGCACAAGGAGCTGGGAGGGGACAGAGCCAAGACAGCTGACCTAAACAGGCCAAGGAGATGTTTCACAGCATGACATCATGCAAACAAAAAACTTGAAAAACTGTGGGACTGGGGGAGCAGTGTCTGCTTGGGAACTGGCTGGGCATCAGTCTGCAGGTGGTGAGCAATTATATTGTGCATCCCTTCTGTGTGTATATATATGTAAAATATATATATTATTCTCATTACTAGTAATTATTTTCCTCTTGTTTTTCTGTCTTAGTAAATGGTTTTTATCTCTACCCATGAGTTCTACTTTGGATTTTTTGTTTTCCAGTTCTCTCCCCCATTCCACTGGGAGGAGGGAGCGAGCAAACGACTGTGTGGTGCTTTGCTGCCTGCTGGGTTAAACCACAGCAGTCTCACAAGTCTAAAATGAAAAAGTATTCTATGCAATGATGTTAATGATAAACTAAAATCATATTGAAATCAAAGGGAAACTTCTGTTTAAATAGAGAACATGGGAATATTCTCCAGATCAATACACAGTTTATGAAACACAGGAGAGCAAGAATGTCAGCTGCAAAAAAAAACAATGAAGATGCATAAAATCCAATGGTAATTAATCAAAGCTAGCAAAAGGAACAAGAAGCATTTGTATACAAACTATCTTCTCTGTAGAAGATTTCATATAGAAGATAAAAAAGCCTAGATCTTAATTTAAAACCTATAGATACTTGATAAAAACATTCATTCTAACGTCTGTCAAGTAACTATTCATGCAAACTTGTGAATGGCCCCAAAAGAAATGTAAGAACAGGTAGGTCCATCCATTTACTAGGAAAAATGCACCCGCAAATCATGATGAACATCTGAATGTGAAACTGGGCCAAGAGTGGCATCATACAGTTAAAACTTCTTATTTCCAGTCAGAAGTCTAATAGCTACGTTTTGTACTAAATCAAGCATAATAATAATCGGGGTGGGAAGCAGCTAAGTATAGAATTGCAAAAATCAGTAGGATAGATCAGAAATAAAAGATACTGGTATCAGTGCGAGAGAGGCAGCTAAAAGATGATTTCCCCACTCAGTGGTATGCAGATCCACCAGAGTACCTGAAGCATAATTCCGTGACTCGCAAAGACACCATAACGCGTTTGGTTTTTCATGCTGCCAGAATTTTGGCAACAGAAATGAGACAATCTGTTTAATTTCTTGGGTGAGAGGAATAAACAATGCTGCTTAAACATACTACACAGTCTGTCACTTGCATTTGGTAGTGCCATTCACGTTCTACCTTAGGCCAGCTGTGGGTGTATAATCATAACTGCAGTAGATAATTTAAAAAATTGATTTTGATGATTAGTTCTTCTAAAATACGGCAACCTAAGGGCATGGAAATAAATATTTCAGATTGGCGACTAACACCACCGTAAGTAACAAAGTTTAGTACTCTTACACAGCCATATCTAAGTCTCTTAGGCACAGGAAGTAAAAGGATCAATTGTTAAGTCTCTGAGAATAAACTCGTGCGTGATTCGTGCAAGGACAGGAAGATCACTGTCTAGTGGTTGTCAGGATATGGGGTCAAAGGTACCCTGTTAGCATGGCTCAATCACTGACCAAGCAAGTGCAGACAGAACGTATTTTAATTTTATATTCCTGAGACTGTATACTTAATCCATGTTTGTAGTGAACAGGAACTGGACCAAACAATATTCCACATGCAATCTAATCTTCTCAGACTCTGAAAAATATAGCTTTGCCCTCATGAGGCCCCACCTGGGGTACTGCATCCAGGTCTTGAGCTCCCAGGGCTCAGCACAAGAAAGATGTGGGGCTAGTGAAGCAGGTCCAGAGGAGGCCGCGAAGATGATCAGAGGGCTGGAGCACCTCTCCTATGAAGGTAACCTGGGATTGTTTGGCCTGGAGAAGAAAAGCCACGGGGAGACCTTACAGCGGCCTTTCACTACTTAAAGGGAACTTACAAGCAGGAGGGAGAGCGACTTCGTGCTTGGGGAGGCAGATAGTACAAGGGGGAATGGTTTTAAACTAAAAGAGAGGAGATTTGGGTTAGATATTAGGAGGAAATTCTTTACTCAGAGGGTGGCAAGGCGCTAGCACCAGCTACCCAGAGAAGCTGTGGGTGCCCCATCCCTGGAGGTGTTCAAGGCCAGGCTGGATGGGGCCCTGGGCAGCCTGATCTAAGTGGGAGGTGTCCCTGCCCATGGCAGGGGGTTGAAACTGGATGGTCTCTAAGGTCTCCTCCAACACAAATCATTCAGTGATTCCATGATTCCATTCTGTGGCTGCCTTCAACTACTGTGCAGTTGAAATGTGCAAATGGCTTCATAGAAACAATAAATAAATTCTGTTTTAAGACGCTGAAAGCTTGTGGAGGTGGAGAACAAGGTTATGCTATGGACAGACAGGTAAGGATCCCGTACTTTCATGTAGCGAGTTGGACCAAGTCTCTGATTTCTTAGAATTTCAGAGAAATAATGCTTTCACTGTACAGCTCTGGCGAGTGCAGTAACACTAGATAACTCTTAATCTGCCTAATGGAGACAAATAGCTATAGATGCATGTCAGATTAATTAGTGTTGAGTCCAGTTAATGTGATTTGTTCATTTTACAAATTGAATTGTTTCAGCTAATTGCATCGTGTGGAAAAAATGTGGGGGGTGATTCAGACAAGAAAAATTCCTTTTTGCCTCTACTAAATTAATGAAACTATTAAAGAAAATGTGAACTCATGGTATGCAGACAATGTCCAGCTTGACATACCAAACTTTGCTGTGACTCTTCCTGTTGTTTTTTTTGTTTGTTTGTTTTTCCTGTTGGATTGCCTGATGCAGCATCTCACCATAGCCCCGGACTACTCTGGAGAAGCCTAGCTTGGCTGTTCTGCTCCAGTACTACACAAGGAGCCTGAGTTTCTCCATTAGATGAGGACATCTCAACTAAGGGTTTAAGAATGTGTCCCTGTGTCCCTGCCTTCTGTACCTCTGATAAAAAAAAAAAAAAAAAAAAAAAAAACAGTTTTAAAAATTTTACTTT
>VXAV01000875.1:0-14412 GCA_013399715.1 Alectura lathami | reverse complement strand
AGATTGGAGGCAGCCTGGGCTGCAGTGACCATGCCCTGGTGGAGTTTGTGATCCTGAGGAGCGTGGGCCTGGCAAGGAGTGGAGTCAGGACACTGAACTTCAGGAAAGCAAACTTCAGGCTGTTTAAGGTGTTGTTGGAAGACGTCTCCTGGGAAACGGTCCTTAGGGACAAGGGATCGGAGCAGAGCTGGCAGCACTTTAAGAACATCTTTCTGAGAGCACAAGAACTCTCCATCCCCCAGAATAAGAAATCAGGCAGGGGAGGCAGGAAACCAGTGTGGCTGAGCAAGGACCTGCTGGTCAAGTGGAGGGAAAAGAAGGCAAAGTATAGGCAGTGGAAGCAGGGATGGGTGGCCTGGGAGGATTACAGAGGTGCTGTCAGTGTATGCAGGGATGGGATCAGGAAGGCCAAGGCGCAGGTAGAATTAAGCTTGGTGAGGGATGTGAAAAACAGAGGATGAGACCTTCTTAATTTTAATTCAGACGTTTGTGTCGCATAGATAATTTGTTTTCATGAATGAAAGTCTTAATAAAATTGTAATTTGTCTTTTTCTTTTCTTTGTGGAATAACCTGTTGTAGGAATCACCACACAGTCAACATAAAACATGTACTTGGAAAAAATCCCTTCTGGAATTATGGATAACTATTTATAGTATATAGGCACTGAGGGTGACCTTTTATAAGAGGATCTTAAGGAGTTGAACTAACTTATTTCCCTGGGGAAATACATCTGTGAATGCTTTATACCGTTTTACAGGTCTCCTGTTTAAAAAAGCAGTGAGCTTTGGGGATAGCAACAGTTAGGGAACCTGCACCTGTCCCCTACATTGCTAGTTTGCATTTTGCATTCACTCTGTGCGTTTCAGGCCACAGGTAGCTGGTGTCCAGGGGAAGGCCAAATAACTCGGTTACACTTGTGACCTGCCTCTTCAGCAACACTGTGGGCAGTGAGGTTCCTGCAGACTGCCAGGATTCACGTTCATTTCCACGTTCACATGCCCTTGCTTAACGGACGTAGTACTCCCAGCATTGCAGGGCTGTATTTTAAATAAAACTGAAGAGCTCGTTATTTTTTTCCTTCATAAGCTTAAAGTACATTTTCTGCTCAGATGGTGCTTACATTAAAATGGTAACAGAAAAGCCAAATTACGGGCTTTGAGAGCATCCTTTACCCAGAGCTTTAGTCATCACAAATAAGCAAAAGTTTGTTTTGACGTTTGTATGCTCCATCTACCTCATCTCCTGTTTTGCTCAGATTGTGAATGCTTTTGGACAGAATGTCTTAAAATGTCTACAGACTTTATCATGACAAATAAAAATTGCATCTGTGCTGCTCTTCAGATACATGTGCGCTTTCCTCCTGCATCATGGGAGCTAGGTTTCTAAGCAAGGAGTTTTTTTATTTTGATTTTCGTAAGTGAGACCAACTTAGTTCATACAGGATGCAATTACTGTATGATATCCTTACTATCTCAGACTGAGGAGTTAGCTGCAGGGTTCCGCAGCGCAAGTCTGACTCATCATAATGTAGTCTCCCAGCTCCCTTCTGGTGGTCAGAGAAATTTGCAGTGCATGTCCCCTTTAAGACAGCTCGTGTTTGACTGAAAGCAGTTGTACGTGGTGAGGTTTGAAAGACAAACTGGATGTTGCTACTGTGGGTCACACACAGAGCTTTAAAATCAAGGAGTCAAGAACCCCCGCACTGCACAATCTAAACCATGAATGTTGAGTTATGTGGTTTTTTTTTTTTTTTGTTTTGTTTTTTGAGTTGTCAGCATCTTTTATCTGGCTTCCGTGGGATCTCCAAATACTGACAGCAGCACTGGTTCTCTGCAAATACCAGGAAGCGTCAGTCGTGTCCTTTGACTCTTTTACAGAGACCTGTGCTTTGCCTGTGATTCATCTGAATTATTCAGTCCTTAATGTGTGAGAAATATATGTATTCATCTTTCTTCTGTGAATCCGCATCTAAATCTTTATGGTTATCCAAATCTGGCTGTTGGTGTGAGGGTATCTCTTAGCGTCGGTTTTGTTTACGTAGTTCAGGACTGAAGTATTCACACGTCAGGGAAACAGATTTAGCGCTGCGAGCCCTCAGCGTTGCTGTTTGACAAAGCATTGCTTAATGCCACCAGCACTTGTGTTATCACCTGCTCTGCCCTCCTCTGCGGCAGGCCTCCGGCTGCCTGGAAAGCACCTGGCCGGACAGCACACTGCACAGCAGCGTGGCCAGCGCTTGTCAGCAGTAACCCTTCCCCTTTCACAAGGCTACCTTAAGCTGCTGATGGACAGAAAATGGTTTAAGGAATGATTAGTTACTCTTGGTAATGCTTGTGTGGACAGAGTGCTGCATAACCCCTCAAATTTAGCCAACTGCTTTTGGGGAGCTCTCTTCATTTCTCTTTCTTCTTCTTGGCTTGCTTGCTCCTCCTGGGGAAAAAAAATAATAATAATAATTTCTACCGTGCTGTCATGGCAGCTCCGTGAAGATAAGATAAAGGAAACAGTCCCAGTAAGGAAAAGGAAATTTTTCTCTGTTGTAGCAGGGGTGTTAGGAGTTATGTGTGGACTGCTGGCAGAACGCGATGCTGTGGAACAGGTTTGCACAGAGGCCCACAGTGAAACAGTCTGCGGACCCTCAGCTCGAAATTCCCCATCAGAGCAGAATTACAGCCTGGGCTGTTCGTGCCTTGGTTCTTCCTGATTTTGGGGCTCAGGGCAGGGTCTGGAGTAGCTAAGAGACAAGTCTTTAAGGGATAAGGAGCTGCCTTGGAAGATTTTGAGGACAGTAGGTTTAAAAATAGACTTTGGGAACCGCCTGAGAGTCTGCGCAGTGTTTTAGGCCTAGTAGTGAAAAAACGGAGAGAGTCTTTCTCTGCACTGTTAGCTTGGGTATGAAGCAAGAGTTGGGTAAGATAAAACTCTTGTTGACTTGCTAATAACTTTGTGATGTACTAATGAACTCTTTCTATCTACAGGATATTTTCTCATGAATAAATAGCAGGCTCGAGTTTTCTTTTAAATATTGAATAAATACTGTGCAATACAACATTAGTGATGAATAATTAAACAGCTAAGGCTCTTCCATAAAAGCACTGGTAACTCTGCCGTGTCATTGACTGGTTTGTATTTGGTACAGCATGGCTCAGCCAGCAAAAATGTGCTTGTATTTAGCTTCTTTTAAATTTCTGTGGCTCCACTGCCCTAAGTATGTACAGAGGGTGCCAAAAAAATGTATCCACATCACACCGGGTCCCGTGCCTCTCAGACTCACCACAAATGACGCCAGTGTTCATTTGATGAACGCCATCTTTTGGGCGAACGTCATACTGCACATCGCTGTCGTTATTCAATCCAACTGCGAAAAGTAATACAGAGATATCAGCTCTTAAAATGTGTACACATTTTTTTGGCACCCCCGTCATTATCTGCCAAATCTCCAGGTAAATCACCAGGGAGTCCTTGAAGCAATTTCACGGTAATAGTCACTTGGCCTCACGTTTGTAAAATTAATGCAGCCACTCTGTGCAGCCTGCGTTGTAATATCCTCAGGGTACAGGCAGAGCTTCTTCACGCCATGAGTTGTTCCACGGCCTTTCGCAAGACAGCTTGTGCTGTATGGGCATATTGAATACTGTCCTAGTGTTTTAAAAGCGAGAAATCTTTTATTTATTTGCAATAAAAGTAGCCTCTGGATATTCATCTCAGAACTCCAGGGTATGTTGCTATCCATCCCAGAGGTCTGGAATGAAGGAAAGCAGACAGATTTATGTCTGGCTAGATCTCATACAACTAGGCTGAGGTAATGAGCTGATTGATGTGTGCAGCACTAAAGAATTTAACACGATACTTACATTTTCGTTGCTTAAAATGTGATTGAGATGAAATACAGAATTTCTTGAAATTGAGAACTTTTTATAGTGTCCATGGAGACATTTAAATTTGAGACAAATTAAGATTGGACTTGTATACAAATGGGAAAAAAAAAAAAAAAGTGACAAATTTTGCAGTACCTTTTTAACAAAGGCTTCAGAAAGGACTGGAAGAAAACTTCAGGGCAGTGGACTTTAAAAAGGTCAGCATAATATTAGTTCCAAATCAAAGCACGAAAAAGTACTGAGTGCTCTTAGCAACATTTTTGAGGACAACGGCATAATTAATTCTAGTCCATTAAGAATACCACTCATTAGTCAAAGTTAATGTAATTTTATAAGGTTATGAAGTTTTCTGGAAAAAACAGCTTCTGATGTAGGTACTTTTAATTCTATAAGGTATTTGAATTAGTGCCATGTAACATCCTTCTTTAATAAAAATGGCATTTTTCAAAAACTTAACTCCAATATTAACTGTTTTACGGATTTCTATTGGATCTCAAGGTAACAGAAAAACAGCATGAGAAATCATCACTTAGTGACAGTGTATGTGGAAAGGTGTGCAGCTGTCTCTGGTTTTAGCCCAGAGCTGCTTATTTTGTTGGTGGTTTGGGAGAAAATATAAAACAATCACACATGGAAACAATACATCAGTCAGGTGCCAGAAGTACCTGGCACAGGAAACTGAACTGGTCTGAACATCCACCATGGGGTGGGTCTGGCCCCATGGTGGCAGGGCTCTGGCCAGGGAGCCTCATCTGTCACTGGCTGTACTTGCGGAGTGTGCTGCAGGGCCGGGGTGGGTGGCAGTCAGGGCTTGGTCCCAGTGCTTAGTTCTGGTCAGCCTCATGCTTGCAGGTTCGTTCATGAGCAGAATGCCTCAGCCAGAACAGACTGTGCACCAGGACAAATGCCAGCCCTCTGACCACTCTCTGGCACGGCCCTCATAACCTTACATTCCCGTGCAGACACACAAACACACCCCTTCTCCCTCTGCTCCAGCTAGTTTTCTAAGCCTGGATACAAAGAGGAAATACAGAGAATAGCGTGAAGGTCATAGCCCTCCAGTGCATCCTGAGCTGTGCTTGGAGCTCGGCACGCTGTTACAGAGAGTACAACAGAACGGAAATTCCAGCACCTTTCTGAAAAGTCTGCGCAGAGTTGCCATGAGCAGAAGTTGTGGATATTTCCTCCCAGTCCATAGCTAGCGGCTGTTGCACACAGTAGAAGTGCCGCCTAATTGTAAGGGAAGTCTGCAGTTCCTATATTCTGCTTCAGTGTCACAGAAAGCACTGTTACCACTGCCTTGAGCAGAAAGAAGAAATATGGAAGGGTGCGGGCTTTCACAGCAGTCAGATCCATCTTGCAAAAATTCATCCACTTCACAAATTCAGGAATACAGCTTGTGGTGTTGTAGAGCAAGGGCAATGCAGCAGCAGATTGCCAGCTGTGACTGAGCCACTACCCAGCAGGAGAGCAAATCTACCCAGAGGCAAGATGGGCGAATCCTTCATTTGGTTTCAGCTAATAGGATAAAGGGAAAGAGAGGGGAAAAGAACAGGCTTGGAAAAGAATGTAGGAGGAAAAGAGTAAGCTTGACTCCGATGTCCTTTCCTTCAAGCTGGAAAAACAGACACCCCCAACTTTTGCAGCAGGTTGCAGGAAACAGTAAAAGTAATGTGGGTCAGTAAAATGGACCCAGCAATGAGTGGGAGGCAGGAGGAGGAGAAAAGCCTATAAAATGGAGTGAAAGAAGGGGAAAACTGGGGAAAATAAGCTTTAAAGTGCTGTAAAGAATCAGTAGTTGTTTTTAATCCCGTTAGTAAGCTACAAAATGAGTGTGTATGAGAGAGAAAACGGAACTGAGATCTTTTAGTGTGTGAGGCAAGCTTGAAAAGATGCAAAGAGGGCGATGCCAGGCTTAGGAAGCTCACAGTTGTAGACACTGTGTACCTGTTTGAATCTGTGAGCACAGCTACATACAATAACATCATTTTTTCCCAGATGTTAGGTCAGTGTGGAAGAGTTCCCACTACTTTTTAAGACAGCTCTGTCTCTCTTGTGCTCTTCCTTTCAGAGAAAAGTATTGGGTCTACATGTTGTCATTCCCTGTGGAAGCTGTTCAAACTGCATGTAAGTGCCCTTGGCCAGTACCCAGCCCCACTCTGGTTCTGCAGAGTTTTGATTTATGCTGCCACTTAAGGAAGATAGCCCCCATCTTTATTTTTGCAGTCATGTTTATGAGAAGCAGGTGTGCTACAAAGGCTAAGTGTCATTGCCCAAGTTTTTTGAAGCAAGGATGCAGAACTGAGTCTGTCTTGTTTTCAGAGTGCTAGGATAGAGATTACAAACTAGGGTTTTCCAGAAATCAGGAGATGATCTAATTTGCTAGGTAGCTGAGCTTCTTCACGTAACTCAGGACCAAGCATTTGCTTAGGTTTGAATAGAATGGATACGTTTTAAAAAAAAAATTATTGTACTTTCCAAGCCTTTGGGGCTGTGCTGCCATCCAGCAAGACCTGGGCAGGCTGGAAAGTTGGGTGGAGGGGAACCTGACGAGGTTCAGCAAGGACAAGTGTAGGCTCCTACACCCAGGGAGGAATAGCTGCATGCATCAGTACAGGTCAGGGGCTGACCTGCTGGAAAGGAGCTCTGCAGAGGGGGACCCAGGTGTCCCGGTGGCCAGAAGGCTGACCATGAGCAGGGTGCCCTTGTGGCCAAGGAAGCCAGCGGTATCCTGGGGTGCACAAAAAAAAGTGCAGCCAGCAGTTTGAGGGAGGTGATCCTCCCCCTCTCCTCTGCCCTGGTGAGGCCACATCTGGAGCACTGTGTCCAGTGCTGGGCTCCCCAGTGCAAGACAGACAGGGAAGTACTGGAGAGAGTCCAGCGGAGGGCTACAAAGGTGATGAGGGGCCTGAAGCGTCTCCCTTCTGAGGACAGGCTGAGAGACCTGGGGCTGTTCAGCCTGGAGAAGAGAAGACTGAGAGGGGATCTTATCAACGCTTAGAAATATCCGAAGGGCGGGTGTCTAGGGGATGGGGCCAGGCTCTTTTTGGTGGTGCCCAGCGATAGGACAAGGGGCAGTGGCCACAAACAGGAGCAGAGGAAGTTCCACCTGAACATGAGGAAGAACTTCTTTCCTGTGAGGTGACAGAGCACTGGAACAGGCTGCCCAGAGTCTCCTTCTCTGGAGGTAGTAAGAGCCTGCCTGGATGTTTTCCTGTGCAACTACTGCAGGGAGCCTGCTTTAGCAGGGGGTTGGGCTGGATGATCTCCCGAGGTCCCTTCCAGCCCCCCGTGATGCTGTGATTCTGTGACAGTAGGCGTGTTCTTGAACACAGAGGTTGTAGGTCACTAAGTATCGTTAATAGCCTACTTATATCTTACACACATGCACATATGGGCAAGTGCATTAGAGATACCAGACCCCTGAGGTCCAGCTTCATCAGCTTTAGCCCAGGATCATAATTTTTCCTTTGCTAGTTGAAAGTTACAGACAAGTATGACTGCAGGTGAGTGCAGTCCCCTGTTGTCACTGGTAACCCCCTCACGCTGTCATTTCCAGAAATTGAAACGCTTCATCATAAAAGGTCTCTGGACTTTCCTGTTCCTGCAGGAGGGTTATTTTGGAACCTCATTTATCTTCTAACGTCAGCATTCTACAAAGCTGGTGTGTAGCTATTTCCTCTCCTGGTGATGCTGTCCTTTAATAATAATCACAGAACCACAGAATGGCTGCGGTTGGAAGGGACATCTGGCGGTCATCTGATCCAAACCCCTGCTCAGGGAGGGAGACTGAGAACAGGTTACTCTCAGAACCATGACCAGATGGCTTCTGAATGAGTTCTCTTTGCAGCAAACTGAGCAGCCCCTCTCCTCCCCACTCCTACCTCACCTGCTGGTTGCCATTGTTTCGATGGTAGTGTTGCCCACGCAGCAGCTTCCCAGCCACTCCTGAGCAACATCGGCTGTTGTAGTATAACCAGTCAGCATGGGAATTTTGGGCTATCCTGTTAGACTTTGTGCTGAAGAGGACTGAGGAATGGTAATTAAGGATTAGGCAATAATGAATTAAGGAATGGGCTGGGCCGAGGGCTATGAACATCGAGGCAGTGGATGAAGATGGTGTTTTCAGCTGGTCCACATAAATCTGAAAGAGGATGTTTGACCATGCCATTAAAGAGTGCTTCTCTTCATCCCCTTGGCATATGTAGACAGTAACCATGCCTCTTCTCTGCCTTCATTTGATGATGGCAGACAACTCAAATGCATTCAGTTGTCTGTTTTTAAGACAGGTTTTCCATTCCACTAATCATCCAAGTAACCATGGGTTACTTTCCCAACTCATTCCAGTTTGAATCATCCTTCTTGAACATGAGTGGTTCTTGGACAAATCAAATCCTTCACTTACGAATTGCAACCTATCAGCGAGCTCCTCATGAAGATGTTGGTTGTGTTACGTGTGTGTGTGTGCCTATTTGCTAAGCAAGAACTTAATGAATTGGTGTCAAGGCTTGTGACAAGGGTGAAGACTGAAGGGTGTGAGAAGCTGTGTGTCCTCATCCTAGCAGAGCAGATTACAAACACTAAGAAGCCAAAGAAATACAAAGTGAGGGGATACTAGCCCCATGAGGAGGTCACTAGGCAGCGAGAATGCATCAGAGCCTTAAGAAGTGTCCTCAGAGAAAATGCTACCCAGGGTGCATCGCTTCTCCTGAAGTACTCGCGTAGCCCCTCTGCCCTGCCTGGTGTGTGGTGTGATCAGACCAGGAGATAGCATCAGCTGGCTGCGGGAGCACATACCGTAGCCTCAAGTTGCTCACAGCTGCAGCCATGGAGTCTGAGGAGTTGGATGCCTTTACAACACCCCTAGTCTCTCCAGGCGTGGTCCTGTTCCATTACAGGTAGGCAGCTGAAGAGCAGGCGGTTGGCAGTGTTCTGTTTCAAGGGTATTTCTGTCTCTTTTGATTTAACGCACTGCTTCTTTCTTGCAGTTCTTAGTTTTTGGTGGCTTTCCATAAAGCACAGCCAGATGACACATTTCTCTCCAACAAATGCTGTTGCTTTTTGAGGAATGGGTTTTAAAGGTGGATGCAGGTGTGAGAAAAGCTGGTTGAGAAGAAGATAATTGTGGGAGGACAAGTTGTGCACTTGCAGTACTAGTTACCTGCTTTCCATTCTTCCTAGCAATTCCTGAGTCTTCCCCCAATGTTCAGATATATGCGCCCAATCTTTGTTAAGAAGACTACAGGATATGCAGGGAAAAAGGTTAAACGGGTCTCAAGGCTTATGGCATTTATGGCTTAGAAGCCTCCAGCACTAACTTTGATTGTGCAGTTTGGAGCTGAGACGGCCCAAAGCAGCAGGCTGCATGTTGTTTGGGCAGAGACACTCTAGGAAACACAGCTGGTTCACTTCCTGGGCATGCACAGACTCCTGGATCATGAAGGTCTCCTGTCTTTATTGATTTATTTATATTTAGCCTATTTAGTCTGCAAGGGTGGTGGTAGGCTAGCACGGTACAGGGATGAACTTGTGCGGGTGGTGTTCTCTTCCCTCCCGTTTACCCTCGGACCCTTTCCTGAGCTTTCTGTTGACGTAGCCATTTGGCTGGGTAGTTGCCTGCGAGAGGAGAGGTGTGAGACATCAGGGCAAGGCATGCGCAGGTGGGTGTATCTCAGTGACCGCTGGGTAGGTGACCGCAGCTGAGTAACACAGCATGTCATTTTACAAGCTGATTTGACTGGCTGTGGATTTTGGCACAACCTGCAGTGAGTACCTGCTAGCCCTTCGCACGCCTTTGGGCATCTCCCTTATTCCTCTTTGTGCTCGATGTTTATCTGCAGCTTCACCAGCAAAATGAAAGTTACAGGCTGAGAAGTTTTGAAAAGTAGTGATCTGGGGCTGTGTTATGTTGGGGTCAAAAGAAATCCAGAGAGAGAATTCTGGAGTAGGTGTAGGTCCTACTTTACTCATCAATAGAGCTCTATGGGAACAATTGTAATGCCCCTAAAAGCTGTCAGTGACAACTTTCCCTCATAAAGACAAGTGTGTCATTACCTTTTCTAGCAGCTGGATGAAGCACAAACCAAGTTCCAGTTGCAGATCAAAGTGTCCACAGCAAAAAACAGAGCGCTCTTCCGTGGCCCCCTGGTGCCTTTACAAACAGAAACCATTACTTTGAATTCACAGCCAGAGAGCTTCGGGGACAGACTGTGCAGCAGCTGAATCATCCAAGCCTGAGAGTACAAGAAATGCTCAGAGAAGGCTGGCTGCAAGTTCAGATTGACCCCAGGCTTTGTGGCAGATGTACCAAATTACAGCAGTGGAGCCTGCAGGTGGTCTCCAGGGGGGAGGACAGGGGGCTGTGCCGTTCCAGCGCTCCAGCCACCGGTCACATAGCGAGAGTCAGGCGCTCACCCTTGCTGTGAAAATTGGCTGCGGAATTTAATCAAAAAATCTCTTCTCATCAGGAAACTTTTTCTCACCAGAAAATGCCAGTGTGAGCAGAAGCTTTGGGTTTTCTCTGCTTGTGTGCATCTGGTAATGTTGCTGTTTGAGCTGGAACATTTCTCAGGAAAAGACTTTTCATTTCAGAGTAATTCCTGGGACCAGAGAGGACCCTTACGCAGTAAGGTAGTGCCAGGCTGTGGCAGAGCCAGCGGCAGGTTCCCGCACTGCCTGCTTCAGAGCAGAGCTGGTCGCTCACAAGGCAGGCGAGCACCCCAGCTATTAGGCTGCTGCGTGACTGGAGGTGTGTTCGGGGAGGGAGTGGAGAGGGAAGGGGCGTCTGTCCTCCAAATCCCTGCAGGCATTCAGTGAAACGATTCAGCCTCACCCCCAAATCCGGCAGGAATTGGGGGTGCCTCACTTTGCAACACCGCAGCCAGGCTGCGGGCACGCCTTGTGTAAGGGCCTTTGTCTGCAGGTCTCTGTGACGCTGGCCTCCCGTTCTGAGACCTCGGTTACCTCAGAATTTCAGGTTCCACATTTTTGTTAAATAACAGTTTGATCTGGCATGCGCAGAACAGCATCTGAAAAGCCTGACCCAAAAGGCAAGTGGAAGAGAATCAAAATAATGCAAGAACTGGGACGGCTAGAGGTGACTTGGCTTTTGACATCTTCTCGTATCAGAGGAGGGAGATGGTGTCAAAGCCTGGAAGAATGTAGAGAAAAGGCAGCATTTGTTCTCAGGAGAGATCAGAGGACAAAGCAAGGCCCAAGAAGTCACGCAATGAAGTCTAGGGGTTTTTTTTTAGGCACAGTCCAGGGAAATGCTGGTGAAAGGGACCCTGCACCCAAACCAAAACATTTCTGAAAGGTGGCTGCAATGTTTAGACCAAATAGAGCAAAGAGTACAGTCAGATTTGAACTCCAGTGACACCAGCTTTTCTTTTTGTAATTTTCTCAGTAGTTCTTTTGGCAAACAAAATGTGTCCCCAGAAGAAAGACTGCAGTTGGCTTTTTGACAGCAAATTTCTATAAATCCTTGTGAAAGAGACTCACTTTAATTTGACTGCACAGAATTACTCACTAAGACCTTCTTTCTTTTCTTTTTTTTCTGTCCTGAGATGACATTAACATATGGTTCCAAAATCCTGTGCAGTTGCAGATATATTTTTACTAAACCACTGCTTTTTGTTATCAGAAACCTGGAACATTGTTTATTTAATGGCACGGTTATATTCACATTCAAACAATTGTGTTAGTCTTTTAATATTAGGAGGGGTAATGGGTCTTCTGTGATTGCCATTCATTCTGGTTTTCAGTTCAGACATCTAAAAGACAAAAAGAAATGTATGAAAACTGGAAGTATTTTTCTGTGGCCTATCTTTATAAAGCTGGATAGAAATGTGTAGCTATAAGAATGTACCAGACTACAAGACAAAGAAATCTGCTTAGTTCGTATGAGAGCTAGCTGTTCCACTTTGAAGAAGTTTTGATACAGATGTCTTTGGGGCAGGACAGTACCCAGTTCTCTTAGGATTTGTTTTTCATGGATTCCAGTTGCTACTTTATTCTTGGTTGCTGTTTATCCCATCTGTGTGTTTCTGTACTTTTTAATTTTTTTTTTTTTTTTTTTTTTTTTTTGTGGGGGGGGAAGAATCTCAAAAACCTAAGCAGAGTTATAGCATCTGGCTGGACTCCTGAGTAATGGTTAAAAGTCTTGGAAGGAGGAAAATTCCTTTTTTTTTTTTTCAGTGGTGTAATCAAAGGGAAAAAACTGCAGGCAAAAGCAGCTGTAGCACTTCACTGACCATCCTTAAACTTTTAAAGGCATGAAAACTACTTGCACTGCCCGTCAGAATCAAAATCACCTCCTGCCAGCTAGGTCTCTCAAGGCAAGCTACATTTTAGTCTCCGTACGTGGGGGTCCAGGTAGTGATGTACCTTTCAGAGAAAGTAAATGCCCACACTGGATTTTCCTTCTTGCCGCTTCTGCTGCTTTGCTGTAGCCATAGTCACTCTTCTGTGAGTTTTCTGCAGAAAGTCTCAGCTTGGTCCTTTTCTGCAAGGGCAAGGATAGTATCAGGAGCTGCAATTCACCTGCAAGCATTGCCCTTAGGTGTGAGATCGAGCATATCCTGATGGGGGATTCCCAGGGCTGGGGGACAACAATGTCTGGTGTCTGGTTTCCTGGTAGGGAGGTGAGAAGCTACCATGGCACAGGCAGAGTCCTTCCACTGACCTCGCGAGCTTTAGCTCTGGCCCACAGAGCCAGATTTGTGCAGTGGTATGAAAGCAACTTAGTTCTTTACCTAACGGGAGGGGCTCACAGCTTAGTTATGATACGATGGCAGAGAAGCCCCTAAAAGCAGTATGTTCTGTCCCATATGTTGTATTTGTGAAAAAAAAATACTCACTTGGGACCAAATTAGTTCAGCGAGGGTGATATAAATTCTGGTCTTCACACTTATCAGAATTAGAGAGGAACTTAAAGACACTGAGCTACTACAGTAGCAAAACATGATTCTCTCTCCTCCCTGCAATATGCCTAAAATCTTGGCAGCAATTTCAATGGGACAAGTAATTTTTCTCTCCATATCAGCATGACCCATGGGAAACAATGGAATGTATATCATGCCAATAAAAGAAGAATTTTTTAAAAATCTCAAAATACAAGGCACTTTAATACAAGGATCGTAAATGTGGGCTCTGGAGACTCCTTTTCACAGTTTTTCCCTGTTGACATCTCTGTATTTATTGTCTCAATCTTTTCTTGAACGTGAAAGGAGAGGAGTGCCTCTGCGTTTTGGGTAATGTCTTGAGGCAACAGGAGGCTTAGTTTGGAGGAGGCTCAGGGGAGACCTTACTGCTACAGCTACCTGACAGGAGGCTGCAGTGAGGTGGGGGTCGGCCTCTTCTCCCAGGTAACAGTGACAGGACGAGAGGTACTGGCCTCAAGCTGCATCAGGGGACGTTCAGGCTGGATGTGAGGAAAAACTTTGTGTCAGTGGTCAGGCATTGGAACAGGCTGCCCAGGGAGGTGGTGGGGTCTCCGTCCCTGGAGGTGTTAAAGAAACGTGTAGATGTGGCACTTAGGGCATGGTTTAGTGGGCACGATAGAGATGGGTTGACAGTTGGAGTAGATGATCTGAGAGGTCTCTTCCAACCTTTGTGATTCTATGGTTCTATGATACTCTTGCTGCCGACAGTGCAGCAGCCCTGGAAATATGCACCGAGTCCCTCTCCCACATTTGTGGGGATGCTGTAGCTAGTGAAGAAAGTTCCATCACTCCTTTGCTGTTATGTTTCACAACAAGGATAAAACAGTGTATAAACACTCACGGAGTGATAAAATTAGGATGTGTCACTGTGCAGGAAAAATACCCTCAGCTCTGCCTAGCAGAAGACACCTGTGGTTAGCGTGTGGGCAGAACTGTTTGTAGATGTGCCAGATTCTCAGACTGTCCGGTGGTGAAACAGGGACACAGCCTCATCGCCCTTTAATGAGATTTTGTTGCTGCAGTTCAGCATAGGCTAGCAGAACGAGGTTTTACATTTGTAGCCAATACCTGTTGCATTCAGGGGGAGTTAGATACTCCATGACTGTGGATGGACTCCTGCAGGGTTACAAGAGTTTTCATGAACTGTTCCGAGTCAAATTAGTTCACCAAATAAATACACAATTCCCTTAAATAAATATATACTTCCTTTCCGCTCAAAGCCACCAGCACATCAACGCTTTTTATGTGAGCATTTACAGAGGAAACAGCACTAGCCCTGTAATTGTCCACAGCAAAATCTATTTAGAGAAGCTGATGATTATCCAGCTGGAGTTACTAGCAGTGAAGTAGTGGAGAATTGCCACAGTATTCTTGCTGCTGAATTAACAATCAAAGAACAGTCGTCATCACTATTATTGTTCATCACTGTTCAAATGCTTCAAGGCCAGTTTGTTTTCAGGCGCTGTAACAAAAGAACCAGGGTTCTGTTTATTTTCCACTGACTGAGCTTGTGGCACTTTATCCCAGTGCTTTTCTGGCTGATCATGATCATCCAAAGAAGGGCAACGAAGCTGGTGAAGGGCCTGGAGCA
>VXAV01000874.1:140310-153278 GCA_013399715.1 Alectura lathami | reverse complement strand
CTGGCTTCCTCTGGGGCTTCAGGGGTACGGGGCTCCTCAGAGCTACCATATGCTACCCTACAAAGGATGGCATAAATTAGAGCCTGTGCAAGGAGGCCAACAAACAGCTTAATTTCATGGCTGGTGAGTGCTGCTAATTACCAGGATCCCTGAAGGAGGTAACTCTCCAAAGGTGTGTTGGGGATGTGATCATTAACTCCAGCTCACTGGCAGTTTTGCTGCACCCAGTAACTTGGGGCTGGAGCAGCAAGAAGATACTTGTACCTCAGGTATTTCTGAGGTACTGCTTCTTTTCCTTGAAAGGCAACAAGCTCTAAATTGCATTGGAAGAGCCTGGAAACTTAGGAAGAATGTTCTGTGGCAGTGAATTTCCTTTTGGTTTGAGCATCTCCTCATGTTTCTTATTCTGGTGGTCTTAAAATTTTAGGTCGGTTTCTGAAGCCCCAGCTAGCCAGCAGTGTGCCCAGGTGGCCAAGAAGGCCAACGGCATCCTGGCTTGTGTCAGAAATAGTGCAGCCATCAGGACTGGGGAGGTGACCGTCCCCCTGTACTCGGCACTGGTGAGGCTGCACCTCGAGTGCTGCGTTCAGTTTGGGCCCCTCACCACACGAAGGACATCGAGGCCCTGGAGCGTGCCCAAGAAGGGCAACGAAGTTGGTGAAGGGCCTGGAGCACAAGTCTTGTGGAGAGCGGCTGAGGGAACTGGGGCTGTTCAGTCTGGAGAATAGAAGGCTCAGGGGAGACCTCATTGCTGTCTACAACTCCCTGACAGGAGGCTGCAGGGAGGTGGGGGTCAGCCTCTTCTCCCAGGTAACCAGTAAGAGGACAGGAGGTAATGGCCTCATGCAGCACCAAGGGAGTTCAAGCTGGGTATTAGGAAAAAATTCTTCTCCAAGGAGTGGTCAGACATTGGAACAGGCTGCCCAGGGAGGTGGTGGAGTCACCGTCCCTTCAGGTTTTCAAGAAATGTGTAGATGAGGCACTTGGGGACATGGTTTAGTGGGCATGGTGGTGAGGGGTTGACGGTTGGACTAGATGATCTCAGAGGTCTTTTCCAACCTAACTGATTCTAATGAAGATGTGCACACATGAGTATTTGATGGAAAGTGGGTCTTGTCCGTTTTTTCACTGTTGTAACAAATGACCTTAATACCTTAATGGTATTAGTGAACATTTTTTTTTTTTTTTTTAAATTTGTGGCAGAAGAATGACAAAGAGCAGTTTGCTGTCTTAACAGTCTCACCCCTGACAGAATCAGTTAAAATGGAAAGTTACTGCAGCATGAAGATCAGAGCAAAGACACTGACAGAGTGCAGCTGGTTCAGATCAGCCTTGATTAATCTATCATCTGTGATTGAAAATTGGTGGTGTGGAGTTGTCAGGGTCACTGCATACAGGACAAGGCTGATAGTGGTTATTCCTTGGGGGCTGGGCTTTCACCCCCATTTGTACCAAGCCCTAAATGAGTAATACTTAAAAAATGAAGGGAGCCAGTGGTGCCTACCAAAGGCTTATTTGTCTCCTTTCTGAATGTACTCAAGAAGACAGATAAGCTGGGACTTGCCAGTCCAAATTCAAAATCCTTATACATTTATTAACCCCAGAGTAGCCCCTGTCTTCAGGTGTATTTATTTTCTGTTACTGAAGTGCCACAGGTGTGTGAAGTTCTGCTGATTGGGTTCAGAGATAGATAAGTAACAGCTGTGCTGGGTGCATTGGTTTCTAGCTGTGGCTGTAGTCTGGCTGGGCTTCCTCAGGGTAAGTTCTCTGTTTTCCCCTGTAGAAGTGATGTTGTAGAAGGTCTGGTTTTGTTTCCTCCTTTTATTTCATAGGGATTTCCTAGTCTTCTATGTGAATGTTCTCATTGCTGGACTGTGTGCCTTTTGGAATGGAGAGCAGCTGGCTGTTGGGATAGGAGAGAGTGATGTTTTCATGCTGGAATTTGGCCACAAAAGGAGAGGGAGGAACTGGAAGTCTCACATAAAATATTAATATACTGGGGGTATAAGGGTGGGAAAGGGCTGCAGTCCAGATGTTCTTTGGTTGTATACCTTCAGTATGGTGCTCCTTGCAGGTTAGTGAATGTGTAACTGCTGCTTGATGTGGAACAGCTTGTGTGAGTGCCAGTGCTGCTTGCCTTCCTTTGTCCCAAGTTGTCTGGTGGCCAAAGGTCCTCCCTGGGGGAGTGTGCTTGAGTCTCCTGACATGAGGAAGGACCTGAGCCTGTGACTTTGTGTGTGTGATCCTGGTCATGCAGGCTGCTTTAAAGCCAGGCTTAAAGATGTCTTGTCTCCAGTGAATTTGAAATTGCATTTTGCTGGCAAGGTCAACAGTGTTTGTGTGTCACTAGAAAATGCATTGCTGGTAGCAGAGGCAGTCAGGGGAAAATGCTGATTAGCACAGAGTAAAGGGGAAGAAAAAGTATATAAAACAGGAACATTAATTCAAATAAATGTTTTTTCTTCTTTTTGGCTCAAAATGTCCATGAGACTTTTAAAGGTATGTGGGAAGGTCTATCTCTGCAGCTGAGAGAAAAAGCACTTCAGAGAAACCTGTTCTGTGCTCTCCACACTTCCCATTGGCATACTTAAGAGGATCCCATTGTGTTCTTGGGAATTCCCATTAACTGCTGCTAGAGTGAGTCCCTAACAGCAGATAACTAATGAGCCACAGAGGGAGGAGAACATGAGGGAGTGCTGCTGTTATTTCATTCCTAGACTCCATACTGAGCAGTGACAACTGGTCTTAATATGCCTTACTGAAACCGGGTAATGTTTCAGTGGGAGCCTTGTAAAGGGCTCCTTGTTTAGCAAATGGACCTTTGTGCTTCCCTGCCTTCAGTGTGCTGCAGTGTTTGTATGGTGCAGAGGGAACCTGGGAGCATAATTTGGATGCCGCAAGCTCCACAAGGTTGAACAACTAAGACGTAGGGAGCTACAAAACTCTGCTGAGGCCTTTTGTTGCTGCAGCTTTCATTTCACTCAAAATGATACGCCTCAATATTGTGGAGAAAGAGTATGTTTGTAACCAGTTATGCTCCCCCATTTGTTTTTCCTTATAACAGCTTAAATCTTAGTATTCTGACAAATGTAGTATTTTTCTATCAGAGGAAGGTTTGTATTTTTTTAAAAAAACTTCACCCTTAAAGAGAAATAATTGATCATATAGAATTAAAAAATTGCTGAATGTTTTTCAAGTACTTCCTTTAATAGAATCATTAGTATCACAATTACTTATAAAGCAAAATGCCAACGAACCAGAAAAACGCTTTGCAGTCCTCCTAATGATATTTTCTTGGGCTGTTTGTATGTATAGTATTGCCACATACTTAATAAGTTCAAAGATTCTTGCATATTTATTTTGAAAGCAGATATTAATAAGCTGAAGTCTTCCTTAAAGCAAGTTTTTAAGATGGCCGGATCCTGCTGAACCTGTAATTGCTATTTGCTGGTAGGATCAACAACTCAGATCTCAGCAGAACACTGGGAGGCTGCAAAACTGCTAGACAAATACAGCTGTAAATATATCACCCTCTGCTTGTGCTCCATCCACAGATCGTAAATAGCTAGAGGAGAAACTTCTACTGCTGAACTAGAAGATTCCTAAATGTTAACCATCAATAATGTAACCAATTATAATTTTATTTCTTCATTACTCTTTGCACTATGGCTAAAATCAACACTTTAGGTGTTTTTTCTCTTTTCTGACAGTATTACCAGAAAGAAAATTTCTTATTTCTGAGTTTCTGCAGATTCAGTGCATCTACAGGCAATTTGTCACAGCAGAATGACTTAGTGTAGGCAAAGAATAGCAGGCTAAGAATTGGTCTGCTTGCAAAATCCATGGACAGACAGTCTCTAGAGCATTCAGGTCATTGGGGAAGCATAGCTTAAGTAATTAGTCACAGTAGACATCAGGAGTCCTATTGTAAGCTGAAGAAGAATTAAAACACAAAATAGCTGACCTAAGACCTGTTCCTCAGTCTGAGAAGAACCTGCGTGGTTTGCGTAAGTCTGGAAAGTGGCTTCTGAGCTTAAAAGGTGTAATCGTAACCACAGTCAAGGAAAGCCAGCGTGGCTTGAGGAATCTTTAGACAGTCTGTTCATTGCTGCTGAGCAAAATCTAATTTAGTTTCTGTCTAGAGCGAGGTGCTTTAATCCAGAAGAACTCTCAAGATGGGATGTCTGGGTCTCCATGAGCCATTGCAGTAATAGTGCATAGAGTATATAAGAACAGAAGCCCTGCTGCTGATACATTTACTAATGCTTTCATTATATTAACTTAGGTTGGGAGGGACCTCTTGGGGGTCATCTGTCCTGCTTTGAGCAGGGCATCTCTGGAATCAGGCTGCTCAGTGTTTTGTCCAGCTGAGTTCTAAATAGCACCAAGGATAAAGATTCCCCTCTTACCTGGTTCAGGTGTCTGACCACCCATATGGTGAAAAAATATCATGCAGATATCTAATCAGAACTTCCCTTTGTCCTGTCCATGTGTCCTTCCAGGAAGAGCCTAACTCTGTTTCTTCTACACCTTCCCCAATAGGTAGCCGTGGACAGCAATAAGACTCCTGTCTTTTTCAGGCTGAAAAAAAATATTTAAACTTGTGCATTCATATGCTTTAGGCCCCTGATTATCTTAACCTCATGCTGGACTGAGTCCAGCACACCAGTGTCTTGTATTGAGAAGCTGAAAATTTGCTTTTGCAAATGACAGGAGTGAATTTCCTCCTCTTCATTCACTCTGATCCAGCCCACTGTGTGCTTGTTCTCTTTTGCTCCAAGGGCAGTTTGCTGTTCAACATATCTATTAGGACCCCCTATTGCATGTAGTGTGCCTAAATGTACTCTGTCTTCTTGGCAAACTTCTTCCATTCACTCCTCATTTTCAAAAAAGAATGTGTGCCACTTCTATTGGCTATGAGTTTTGGCTCATATTTTAAAGGGCAGTCTCTAGAGTTCTGTTGTGCTGGGCTGAAGGGTTGTTTTTACTTTTAAGAGTATGCTGTTCTGTGCATTGCATGGCTTGTGCTTCAGGAACAGCAATTCTTGCCCTCTTGTTTTGGGGTGAAGTGTCACTAAGCTGCTGCTTTGCTGTGTGTTCCACACCAGGGGATCAGGGCATGCTGGACAGCTATGAGGAAGGCAGTGTGCCTGGAATATTAAGGGAACATCCACTATAGCTCTCATTGTTTTGACTCATTGCCTTGATTGTCTCTGCCTGAGTTCAGCTACTAATGATGGCCCCCCAGGGTAGTGCTGGCTATAGAGCAGTGGCTTTGGGAATACCTTGTATTAGTAGTAATGTATTAAAGTGAGGGGAGGTTACTTGGCTCCTATTAGTGTGAACCATAACTTTGAGTATCAGATGCCCTACCCCTGATGATGGGTAAATGAGTTAGATGCTGGGAAGCAGCAAGGGCAGACCACTCAGCAGGGCAGGTGTGCTGGGAGCCACAGGTGACAGTAAGCCAGGAAGGATAGTGACCTCCTTGAGTGTACAGATACCTCTTGAACCAAGGGGAGCGGCCATGCCTAAGACCTCTCTCAGCTCATTGCCCCTGTGGATCCTCCCAGTAGTTAGGTCCCAACTTACCACTGTGCTGGGTCAGAGCCGGCTTTGAGCAGCTCTCCCCTGCCAGGGAGAGGTTACCGGGCACCTTGGTGCACTTGGACCTTTATGTTAGAGCAGGAGATACAAACCTCTTTAACTTGTACATCCAGTACCTTGAAGGTGCTGCTAAAGATTAACTGCAAGGCTTTTTTTTTTTTAGTACTGTGAAATGTGTTCTTACAGCTGGTAAAGGGAAGCAGGACCTGAAGCTTAATGTCTTTTGTCTAGAAACTTAATCAGCTGTGAGACTGACCATGCAAAACAAACAGGTTGTTAATGAAGATTCCTCTGATAAGTATGAGACACAAGGTGCATTGAGAACAGACAGGAATGAAAAGAAGAATTGTATGTTTTGGCTACAGGCTTGACAGAAGGTGAATTAAGGAGCAGTGAAGTCAGCCTGACTGAGTGTGGTATCTTGACTACAACATATTATGGAACCTTATTTCCAGATTACTGTAATGTGAAAAAAGGGATAGTATTTAAAAATCAAGACGCTTGAATCCATGGTCTTGTCTCCCTGACTGAGAGCAGGACCATCTTTCTTGCTACTGCTTGTGAGTGTCAGCTTTTATGGTATTCCATCTTGCTGCTCAGAGAAAATCGCTCACTAATGATGGAAATCTCCCAGGATATAGCAAACATAGACAGCCTTCTTTGCACCTTTCTGGCTTTAGAACCTGCATAGTCTTCAGATGGCCAACACCAAATAATGGTACATTTCATAAATACCTGTAATGTCCGCTGTGATCTTATCTACCCAGGACAAAGGCACCTATTAGGAAAACAGGTGGCCAAATGGCAAGGCATCTCTTGGTGTTACTGCTTCCCACTATTTTTCTTGTCATGAAGTTTCCAAACCCATACAAGTATGTTGCACTGCAAGTGGTTTTATGGTCATACCTTCAGTCCCAGCTGGGTCCTCTTTGTTCTAGGCAATTACTATTCACAAGTTTAATGTACTACTTGCTTTTCCAGGTGCTTCAGTAGTAAAATTATATCAAATGGAGTCTAATGTTAATCTCTGTAGAAGCTCACTGAAATACTTTTCCTGTTCCAAAACACTGCTGCCCAGCGTTGCTGTGTTTATGATTTCCAGTTAACTCTCAAGCTATCTGGCAGTGCTTCTGTCTGAGTCAATCTGACTTAGGCACTTTAATGATTTTTGTAGTGTTATGGATACTTGACAAAAGTATAGATGTCACATCCTGTATTTCCTTCAGTTACTATTTTTGTAATTTGATCAAAACAAAGCAATCAATCTTCCTTGGCCCAATTTGTTTTATTGGCTATAGTGCCTTTGCAAGCAACAAGCACATGGAGTTTTCATCCTGAGTCAAAGTTAGGGTGCTTCAGTGACAATTACCAGGGTTGCTGTCATATCTGCCTGGATGGGTAGGCATTACCATGTGGGTGATGAAAATAGGAAAGACACACAGGTGAGAGAAATGTAGCTCTCTGTACTGTGTCAGGAGAAAAAGTGCTGTGATGGTTCTGAGTCAAAGTTGCTGATGTAGTGGGAATGATCCTATGGCTTAGTATGTGTTCTCCATCTCCCTTGCATTGTGCTTCCGCACATAAGCACTTCTGTTCTGAGTATTCAGATGCAGGACTCTAGTCTTTGACTTGATCTCCAAGTGCCACAGCAATACCTGAATTAAAGCACTTTCCATAGGCAAAGGGAACTTTCAGAGTTGTCTGAGGGAGCTGTGGTTCTCAAGGACTAACCAAAATTGGTCTGCCTGGAAGCTAACAGTGTGATGAACTAGTGGCTAAAATTTAAGATACAGCATCTTTGCATAGCCTAGTCAAGGGAGCTTGTTCTTCCTGGTTGGAATGTGGTCAGAATTATAACATACCTTGGCAAATTGAAACTTTTATGCTTCCGCTCCCTGCCAGCATAGTAATGTGCTGCAGTCAGTGCTGTACTGCAACAATTGGCTCCGTTACTGCCCTTGAAGTTTTGTATCTTCCTAGCCAGTCTGTGACCCTAGTTTCAGAGAAACCTGTAGCTCTGAAAGTGCATTTGAGACCCATGTGCCCTTCACTTGTGTGCTTCAGCATCAGTGCAAGGGAAATGGAGAAAATGGGTCTATAATGTAGGTGGTTAGATGCCTGGAGCTAGGAAATGCTGCAGGAGGAAAAGTTTCTGGGGTCTCAGCTCCTAGACTAAGAGGGTTGAGGGGGAGAGAACCAGGTTGAGCCTGGCAGCCTTCCCCTGTGGAAAGCAAAGGAGTAGGGTGCTGGGGGTGTCCAGCTGGTGCCAGATGCCAGGGTGCTCCCTGCTTTCCTGGCAGTCCGGCTGTGCTGACCCAGTTTCTCTAAATGGCTTCTGCTTGTGGAAATTTGTCTGCAAGTGCTTGCTGTTGCAGCTGCTCCATGTGCTGCTTTGCAGTGATGGCCAGGCTGGAGCCCTGTGCATGTCTGAAGTGCTTCCTGCTGCGCACAAAGCGAACTGCCCTGACTTGGGGTGTCACAGTGCTACGGAGGTGCTGTGCTGTCATTTATTTCTCCCTGTCCCCTCTCCTCTATGTCTCCTGGAATGTGAGGATTCCTGTTTTTGCCCTGTGTGTGCTGTGCTAACTGCCTGTCTGCAGCTGGCAATTTGCTGCTAGAGGACCCACATCACATGCATGACTTGTGGCTGCAGCTGAGGGATGTACTGATGCTGGATACAGTGCTGCTGTTGGGCTATTTTGGGGGTGAGGGGGGAGGTCAAGTTCATTACAGCTGTTTCAAAAGCTCCCAGTTTCTTCCACTTGTCTCCCAACTGGCTGAAACAACCTAATATGCACAGTTTTCTGGAAAATCAGGAAATAATGTGGGGGGGAAAAAAAATAGCATGTGCTCAGAAGTGTCAGCCAAGTAAATGATAAAGATAATATTTCCCTGAGCAAATAGGATTTATAGCAATTTCAATATGTGGGTGGGGGTGAAAATGCAGACAAGTGCAATAAAATAAATATTGTCTGTTTTTTCAAGCAATAGTTGAGTAAAATATTGTCCTGGGGACAGAAAAGTTACCTTGATTCTGAAATAATGCACTCAACCTCTGACTGTCAGTGTTATATCAAAGCCTCGGTAAATTTTTCATTCCCCCAGGCATTATTTTACAGCTATTGTCCTCCGTACCAAGCTCCATTTGTAACATGTATTTATAGCTGGTGTGGTCTTTGAGATTCTTCATAATATATAAAAATGAGGAGGCTGCCACAAAATGGCTTTTGGTTTCCTCGGAGCTTTGCAAAATAGATGTTAAAAGCAAAAGGTATAAAACAGCAATTTTATTAAAAATGTATTATTGCCATTTGTATCTTTCACTGCTGTTCTCCAAAACTACACTGGGCTTCCAAGGATGATGCGTGAAGCTTTGAATATGCAGCTTTAGTTTTTTTTTTTTTAAGCTTTGAGGCAACTAATCTGCTAGACCAAATTCATGCTAAATGGATGTGTGCCAGATTTATGTCAGTAGAGCTTTGAGTTCAGTCTTTGTCTTTTAATATATGCTCCAGCTTTTGTTTCACCTTAGTGGGAGACAACCAAGACGGAGAGAAACTTAGGGCTAGCTTTCTAAAGCTATTCAGGTACTTATGCAGATCGCTTTCCAAGTGGGTTTACAAATATCTGTGTGTTTCACTGCCCCTACCTTTAGAAGTCACCTGCTCAGAGCTGCCTGAAGGCTCTAGTGAATACCTAGGTGTGGTTTGGGACGATCACCTTTGGGCCAAACCTGTTTTTCCAAATGGCTCAAGCAGCACATGAAGTTCAGCCTTTGTGTTCTAGCAGGTGCCTGCCTCCATCTGGGAGGCCGGGCTGTGCAGTTCAGCTTTGCTTTTTGGGGTCAGGTCTCATTCAGCCCCTTTTTTTTTTCCTTTGAAAAGATCCATGTGTACCAGGCTGTATTATGCTGGTCAGTCTGAAGTAATGGAAGGGGTAGTGTTTAATGAAGAGTGATTAAATAGGCCAGATTGTGCAGTCAGCAGTTAGGTCAGGATTCAACACAAACTTATCTGGAAAACTAGGAGTCTATGCACTGCTATCACTAAGAGGAACAGTGAGCACTTGTGTTCGTAAGATACTGAGGTGGTGGGAGGAGACTGATTCCTAGCGCTTGGAAAACGGTGACCTTGTTGGTGAAGGTGTCTGTATGCACATCTGAATTCATGGTCAGACTTCTCAAGCCAGGAGGGCACCAATGTCCTTCTTGGTGGAAGAAAAAATGTTTCCTTCAGTGCAGAAGAGCTGCAGTACGTGGAGTCAGGATGAAAGCACTGCTACCCTGCAGGGCTCCCCTTTGCACCCCCATGTGAGGAACAGCTGGGAGAGAGCTGCATCTTTGGCTGAGGGAGGAAAGTTTTTTGTGGTGTTTGGCTTTACATTGGTTTAAGTAGCTTATTCTTCCATCCTCTCTAACTGTTGAGGAGCAAGGTAAAATATAAATGTAGGAAAGACTTTGACAGTTCAGTGCAGCCTATAGATTAAGTTGACACTTACGTCAGCAGTAGTGGAGGAAGCTCAGCTCAAGTTGCAGGGTAATGGTGGTGCTGCAAACCCTGCTTTGTGAGCCTATTTAGAGAGAACATTTTTTTTTTTTTTTCCCCCTCTCAAGAAACAAACAAGATCTTCACTGCTACATTATGGCATCAAGAAATTACATCATAAATTGCTATTTTTGTCATTAAACTGCAGGGCATTTTTTTAAACTTAAGTGTTCATAAACAAAACAAAGTGGAGACATTAAAGCAGATGGGTTATACTTCAAGGTAGTGACTAGATCACTTTTTTTCCCCACCTCCTGTTTTTATTATTCTTTGCTTCTGATAATAGCTTCTTTAGGAGAGGTTTTAAAAATGGATTGTCCATGATGTTCTTCAGTGTCAGATATAAATAAAGGAGAAGTGCTGCATGTTATTTCCTGAAAGCTTCTTGCAGAGCTATGTAATCAGGGCAATTATAACTTTGCCTGTAGTTTGTTGTGTGGGTTTGCTGTGCATACCAATTAAATCAGTCAAGAATTGAACATAATTGCCTGGTCTCCTTGTACATCTGGAAACTTGCTTAGAGTGTAGTGGTTTCTAAGGCTGACTCCCCTGGCTCCTACATTATTTATGACAGCAGTTTTTCTTATCCCTTCAAATATTTTTTGAGGGTTTTCTGTTCTTCTGCATTTTTGTCTTCACTTCTTATACTTCAGTGCATGGATCACAGTCACAGGTGAATGATATACACCTGAAAAGCTCAGAGCTACTGCTTTTCTGTCAGTGGAAGGAAGTGAGAATAAAGGGAGAGCAGAGGCAGACCAGGGGGCAGGGGGAAGAAGGATGCTCACCTGGAGGAGCTGCAGTGCTTGGGGCCTCCTGGAACAGCTGGTGTCCTGGTAGTGAGACTCCAGGTGTGAAGGACTTGGGTGGGGAGGAGTAAGACTTGATGTCTTCAGATAGTAGTTTACCCTCTGATCTTCCCTTCAACATCTGTCACTCTAATTCTGTTCTCTCAGTCTTCTGACTGTTGGCATAATGTTCTACAGTGACAATATATATTCCTTTGTGCATGCAGGCTTGGTTCTCCTTTGGAAATTTTTTCTTTACCAAAAAAGATTGAATTTACTTTATGTACTTTCTTTGGAGTACGATCTGTGACCATGCTTCACAGAATGGTACCTCTGTCTAAATTACAACAGTTCACTACATGGATCTGGTGTTTCCCTTGTACTCTAAGGTTTCCCAGTTTGAAGCTGGAGAGGTGGAGATTGTTGCTGGGTTTCAGACCGGGAGCTGCCTCCTGAGGTGGCACTGCTAGGCAGGCTGTCCCTGCACCATCAGCCCTGCTGTCCTTATGGGCAGCATGCCGGCATCTGCACGGAGGAGGTGGTGGCTGGAGATAGGTGGACAGCTTGAGTCTTGTAGGAAATTTGCTTTTCTAGGGGTATCAAAGCTCTTGATTATAAGACGTAGCCCCCTCAAAAATGAGGGAACCCAACACTGCATTGTTGAGGGAATATTTCTGAACAGAAACTCCCAAAGTCTGAGTTATTAAAACAACCAAGCCCACAACATGGTTCTTCAAGGAATTCCATATGATCCTATCATCTGCCTTGGCACCAGGATTGTAGGGGTAATATGGAGTAATAAGGGAGTGCCTTTGCATGTAAAAGTACTTCCCTGTATTATGAATGGATTAAGAATGATAAAGGACAAAAAGTCTTTCAGGGATACCCTATGATAGCATAGGTAGTGAGCACTGAAGTTGGTATGGATCAAGTTCATTGCTATGACTCTTCAAAAGCAGTGGAACTTATAATTGTTTTTAAGATGATGAGTATATTTGTTTTGACAGATTTTAAATCCAGTTTTGTTTCTGCTGGGGGGCGTGGGAATTAATGTTTGGTTATCTTTATGGGATCTGAAAGTACATCTTTTCTCTTGGTTCTCATTTTGAGCTTTGTTTCCTGATTGTGTTATTTTGTTCTATATATTATCCAACAAAAACTTATTAAAGGTCTGAAAATTAGGCGAGAGAATTCACTGGATTTATCATAGGTATTATGGAATAGAAGCACTCTGAATAACTCCATTGTCTCTTTACTGCCAAGCATTGCTATTGGGCATCACAGAAACCCAGCAATCTGTGTTTGTAACAAGAACAGGAGTGTATACATTTGGTTTTAAAAAAATAAAAAAGGTGTCCTACAGTGTGTAGGCAGAGCTGTTTTTTCCCTCATGGCTGTTGAACTCTGTATTTAATAAATGCTATTAGAATAACAGTGGGATGTGAAATATCCTGTCGAGTCTTAGTAGAAGTGTTATCCATCTGCTGGCAGATCATAATGATGTGTTAATACAGAGGCTGTGATTTTTTGTTTTTGCCACACCTGTTACATGTCCTATCCATGGTTTATGCAAACATTCTGTATTCTGGAAGTATCCTGGGTATCTTACCCTACATAAGCTCAGTTTTCTCCTTTTTTGTTGATAAAATGTCCATAATTAACCAACACACTATTTTTAAAATCCTTTTTAACATTTTCTCCCTGCCCTTCTGCTTTCTCTAGTATTGCTCCATTCAGATGATAGGATGGTTTTCTCTAGAGTACAGGTGCCACCTTCTACATTGCTGCAACATTGGGGCTGGGCACCACTGCTCCTGGTCCAGCTGAGGCTGAGCAATTGGCTTGAGATGGCCAGTGATACAGGTCTCACAAATGATGCAGGATCTTTTCCAGGGGTGTTGCACCTCATTTGTTCAGTCTATGAAAGGAAGTGTTTTCCTGCTCACTTGACGACTGTTGAAGAGCTGTGGGAGATGCCCAATGCTGGGGTCTGGAAAATTCCAGGACAGGAGGAAATCTCATTTGTGTT
>VXAV01000874.1:107476-140291 GCA_013399715.1 Alectura lathami | reverse complement strand
TTTTTTTTTTTTTTTTTTTTAAGCAACAAACAGAGCTGGAAAAAATTCAGGGGGAAGACTTAGCTGTGATATAAATTCAAGTCCTGAAAGATGAATGCAGGAACAACTTGAGTCAGGCTTCACATGCCCACTCCCCAATCCTGCCTCAACTGTTGAGTGAGAACAGCAGTACCTGCAAGGAGATGGACAAAGCAGCCTAAGTCTTTTTAATACCAATGCCTTAAATATAAAATATTAAAATAATATTTAATAATAGTCCATCTAGCATGATTTTCTGGCCTTTAGAGATGATAAAAACAATTACAGTTTATGAAAATATTGGGAGAACTTGTTTCTAAAGTCTCCTGTGATCTTGAGTTAATTTGTGTAACAACTGATACTTTTTTGAAAGCCCTCATTTTTTGACAGCTAACTGAAAGATAATTAAACATGAGCTGTAGTAAAATATAGGTAGCTTGAGGCCTTTTGTCCTCTAAAATCTACCAGAATTTTTCTTCAATAGAAGCCAAAATGCTTTTTTTTTCCTATGAAGTGGTGGGTGAGGGGTAGTGTCAGAATTTTTCTGCAGGGTAAAACCCTGCATCCTATCCTTTTTCCTTGTTGCCATTAATGGGAGCAATTGTTTTTATGGGTGACTTGATGTGCTGCAGAAAAAAACAGGAGAAGAGAGGTAATAACAGGCTTGGGATCACTAGCTATGAGCTGATTCAAGCTCTGTAATGGCTTCTTGAAGCTTTCTTTCTCTGAAGAGCAATACAGCATTGTGTAATTATGACTAAACCTCTGAATTCTGTCATTCCTACCCTGAATAAATTACAGTGATACATAAGCAACCAGATATGTTTCTTTTCTCTGAAAGTTATTACGGAGTTAGTTGAGGGATTTGCAGTGAAGACTTTCCCTCCTCATCATTTGATTGCACTCCCTTTCTGCTGGCCTTAACTGACAATTTTTGTTTTCAAGGAGAAGATCTGAGAAATGGCTTTTTCTGTGACAAGATATAGTTTGGTAGTAGTACAGCTGAAAAGAAAAAAATAAATTTGCTTTTCAGCTAGTCTTCTAAGCAAGTTGCAGTACTACTTTAGTAAACTGAACCCAGCATAAGACTTTGAAGGATGACCATTCCAAACATAAAAAGTTAAATGAGTAAACAAAACAATTGTTTTTCACCTGAAGTACTCTGTCACTGACAGTTTAAACCACTCTGGTTTACTTGCAGGATAGAAGTCTTGCATAAAAACTCTTCAAAGTTACCATAATGGGATTTTACAGGCAGCAATTTGCATCGTCCTTTACCTTTGCATTTTTGATGTGTAAATGTTTTCTGGCTCTCATTTGTGGGTGAAAGGACTGGGAGGCTAAGGAACTGCAGCTCTGTGAGGTCTTCCTTCTGCAGATCGCTTCCTAACTCTGTGTGCTTTGTGCATTTGCTCTGCAGCCTGGTTATCCTGGAGCCAGCATGACATCCCTGCAAACCCACTGCTCACCATCCAGGTTCTGCTGCCACATGGCATAGCCCAGCTATTACAGTGGCTGGGCACAGGGCAGGAGCCTGCACAAAACACTTGGCTGTTTACTGAGTTGCAGTATCAAGGTAGATGGGTGGACAGGGTACAATTGTCCTGGGTGACAACTGGCAAAACCTCTGGTTTTACGCAAAACCCATGAATGTACTGTTCCTTAATTCAGACAGTTTTTAGGCAAGGTATTTATGAATGCAGTTCTATCATTGGGTAATAAAAGGATAACTAGATAAATTATAGTGAACCCTGACAGAAGTCACAAGTTTAAGCAACTCTGAGGAAGGAAAGAACTTGCACTAGACTGAAACACCTAGATATTTTTGATGCTTGTTGATCTGATTGTGGCTTCCTCTAATAAAATGAGTGCAAGTTGCCAAGAGATTAGTTGTCATTTTGCATCTAATCAATGATTATAAGGGTACAATAGGTACTGTTATAGGGTAGCCTGTGACACAGGCATGAGAAGATGTTGGTAAAGGGATTTCCTGGTTGTTTTAGTTAGGCAACTCCAAACTACAAGCTAAGGGGAAATTCAAGTGATAACCCATCTCTTGACTAGCAGGCAAGAGGAAAAACAGTGAAGCTGAGGTTCTGAGAGCTGCTTTTAATAGTCTTCCCTAATGAGGTGAATGTTACCTGAGAATAGATGAGTGCCTTTCATTCTGCAGAATTTAAGAGCTTAAGCTCCTCATGGTAAGGGGCCTCGCAAGAGTTTACTTGATTTTCTTTATCCATCCATGCATCTCTGTTCTCAAGGCCTTCACTTATCCTTCCTTCTCGTCTGTTGTGTCAAGGCTCCACATGAGAATTACTGCTGTCTTTTTCAGACAGAAAATACTCTAGTACGTGGGGTGATACTTGTTCCTTCTTCTGCTAGTATCTGTCATCCAGTGAGTGCATCTCTCTGCACATGGCAGGAATCTAACTGTTCTTCCATGCTGCACATGATGAGATCTGTTTCTAGGGGAATGCTGAAGAGAGCATAACAGTGAGCTTGTGTCACTTAAAGACTGGATCTTGGATGGATTTTGTGCATTTATTAGTAAAATCAGCCTTACAATGTATGGATGAAGAGAGGGCTTGACTGTGAGTAAACCACTGATAAGTAGTAATGTGGTATCAGTGACTGGAGTTCCTCAGGAGTGAATCTGAGCTATGGTCCTTCCAGCTGTGTGCTGGAAGGACAGGATCCAATGTGAAGGTTCTGCATTGGCTGCGGCTGGAGAACCTGGTGCTAGCTGCTGCCTTAGATGCAAAGCTTTATTTTTGCTGTGTTTTTTTAATTTTTTTCTTGATTTGAGGTTGTTCTGAAGTGCTCAGAATAAAAGATGTGTCTAGGAAGGACTTGTGTGGATCCAGGCCTCTAGTCTCACCTAAGGGAAATTGAAGTCCAAGCCAGTGTTAATCATAACCTAATTTAAGTATGCACTCTGGCTGGAAGTGTAATTTCTTTCCTCCTTCCTTTGTCTGGCACAAAATCTTATGAAGTTTACAGCTGTCATCCAGTTCTGTTTGTTGGCACTTTGATATCTTACAGAGTAACTGAGCCAAATTAACTTTTTTCCTTTCCATTACAATTACTGGTCTAATTAATAGTATAATAAAGCTCTACCACCCATTGGGAGCAGTAGAAACTGCAAGGTGCTTCCTCTTGTGAGAGTGCCAGCACAGAGCAAGTTCCTGCTGAAGTTATGGATGCTCAGCTGGTGCTGAAAGCAGCAACTCATGGACCTGGCATTGAGTTCTGTTTTTTTTTTCTCCCCTCTACCTCCTGATAGTAATGGTGTTCTACAGGTAATACTCTTTCATTGTTAATAGTGAATAGCAACTCTGGCCAGTCTGGTGTCATGGTGTAATCCTTCATTTGCACAGTGAGTTTTGCCTGCTGAGCATGAGTGAGGGGCAGTGACTCCCAGAGGGTGCTGGTGACTGAGTTGGATCCTACTTCAGAGTCTTTTTCCCAAGATACGACTGTAGATGTCAGTGTTTAACTAGTGCAGTGTTACTGACTGCTCTGCTGCATTAATTTAAGCCAACGTTTGATTCTGGCTCTTTGCTGCAGTGGGGAATCGTGCTTTCCAAACTGGGACTCAGTACCTGAAAAGAGCAGTCTCCTTCAATGAAATGGTGCTTAATTCAAAAGCCTTTTTCCCTCATTCATAACAGAATTCTCACTGTGACCTTGTATCTTGCTACAAAAAAAAAATCTGAATTAGACTTGTAAATATGTGCTGTTGATTGCAAGCTCTTTTTTTTCCCCTCTGTGTGACAGGATGCCATACACTGATGCCAAATACTATTCATGAGAAGCATAAAATAGTTCTGCATATTTTCAGTACATCCTGAAATTTTGAATAAAGATTTCTCAAATAGTTGTTGTTCAATTAACATTTTTAATGGAACAACTGAAGCCTAGTGGATCAGTCTGAAGACTCCCTTAGCAGCAGAAATATGTAACTGTAGAACATGGCAGTTCTTTGTACAATATATATATATAGTGTTTTAGTGTCTTAACTGTATAATCTTAAGTTCTGATTTTTATGCCTCATTTGAAGGGTGCTGATCATTTCTATTATCCTTTTGGAAAAAGGAAGTGGGGTAAAATTATCCAAATGATTCAAATTCTGGAGTATCCACTGAACTGTGGAGTTGAATTTCATGCTATGTGAAGGCTACAAATTAAGAAAAAACTTAACAGGTATATATATTGTACACAAATTAGGTATGCTATATGATGTACTACAACATGGAGCAATTAATTTATGCTCTTTCTGCATGATTTGCAGAATAACAGACACTGCATATCACAGAGCTTCCAGGCAATGGAACCCATCACCAGCAAGTGGAATCTTTCAGCTAGTAGAATGATGGGTAAGTAGGATTTGAGTTCAACATGCTCTGATTGTCCAGTGCCAGAAGTAAACCCTGCAGAGAGCTTTTTGCTATGTACTTGAGTGCTTCTTGAACATTCTAGTTAAAATTTAAACAGACAAATAGTATCAGTTCCAGCTGCAATTGGAGGAAACAAGGAGTTCCAATAAAAAATTAAAGGGAAGATTCCTGTGGAAGAAACAATAACATCTAGAAATCTTATAGATGGATAAGCAGGGCAGTCCCTTAAACCAGTCCTGGTATTTCCATGCTGGGAAGGATAGAGATAATGATTTAATCAGGTGGTGATTTTTGTGTCAGGATTACTGCTGAGAAAGACATCCAAATTTGGTCAGATTACTCTTAAATACTGAAGAAGCCCAGCTGGGAAAGGACTCTGGTGTCCTGTATGTTGTCAGCTATGGCAAGATGCTCAGTGTTGTGCTGGGTATGGATCTTTCCTACTCCCAGGAACCTCACTTTGCTCTGTGCCTTGGTTGTGGAAGTGGGGGCTCCTTGCTTTGTGTTTGTGGGGACAGAAGTGAAGAACATGGGAGTGAGGTTGCTGCAAGGTGTCAGGTGGGAAGTGGAGGCAGAATTAGTGTGTTTCAGTGAGAGCTGCTCCTAGTGCATAGCATAAATGCTACTTAACAAGGATTGTTCTCTTCTGCATTGTGTGTACAGTTTTGATGACCCATGTCTGAGTAAAATAAACTGCAAAGAAAGTCTGCTAGTGTGATAAGGAGAATAGAGAGCTTATTTTATGAGAGGAGACTGTAAAAGGCAGGCTGGCTTGCTTAGCATAGCATAATGAAGGCCAAGAGGGGAAACTTTTATCTCCTTGATAAATTTTTAGTCAAATATGAAGCAAGGAGAAGGCTTCAGCTGGAGGCCAGCTTCAGATTGGATCCTAGCAAAGGCTGTTGCTGGCATGAGGGTGGGTGCTGTAACCTGCCTGTGGTTTTTTCCTGGCCACAGAAGTGAAGGCCCTGGTGCAGCTTTCCACTGGGAGTTGGGGGGAATGAGCCACTGTGGTGAAGGTGGCAATGGACCGGCCATGGGCTGATAAATGAATGATCCTGTGATTCCTCAGAGCAGGTTTTGAGGGAAGAAAGCAGACCAGTACATTGGTCTACTGGTCATGATGCTCAAGGATCTTTCAGATGGGAATCTTCTGACTTGATCCTGCACTTCAGTTCCTGTTAATATTTATGGGCCCCAACAGAGCTTGCCACAGGCAGGAGGGTTTGCCCATGCAGATGTCAGACTAAAGCTTTTACAGAACCTTTCAACAGAAGGATTTTTCATTGTTTGCTTCATGGCAGCCTGCCACTTCTCATCAAATTTAAATTCAGTGGGTTTCCTGGAGTATGGAAAGGCTTTGGGGTAGAGCTGGAAATAACAATAACCCAGTTGTTAATCAGAGAATCCACAGAATGGTCCAACCCCAAAGCCATACTCTAGGTTCAACTCTTGGCCAGTCTGAATTGGGCTTGAGCTTCAACTTGGCATCTCATATTTTTGGATGAGTGAGCTTAGCTTCAGTGGAGTCCAGTTTTTTTCCCTCTCTTGTCAGAAAAATTTCTTTAAGAAATGTATGTGCAAACCTATATTGGAAACAGGCATATCCTGACCGGGATCTCTTAGGAAAGTGCGTTGGAGACAAAAGCTGAGTACAGTGTGTGCTTTGGAACAGTGCCACTGGGTCTTGCAAGAGTCCAGGTGGCTGCTAAAGGTGCTCAGACTGCCACATCTATCTCTATTAACGCGAGGTGCGGACTGCTTCCCTATGTTGCAAAGTTGCATTTGTTTCCTTACAGAAGAAGGTGGCTGCTGCTGACTTTGCTGGTCCAGCTTATCCCTGAAATTCTTTAAAATAAGTTCAATTGTCACTGTGCTAGTTGGACATAAAAAGCAATATTTCCTAATTTATCCAAGACGTTCTGTATGCTATGGGAAACAGGAACTTTTGCTAGCCATTTAGTTAATGCCAAAGATTAACTTCCATTGTTTTAGCACTTGCTCATTTAAATACATGCTAGGAAATGCTACTTACATCAGTAAAAGCCTGAGGCTTTATTAATGTAAAACTCAAATTTGCTAGCAGAAGAGATTTTTCATTGTTTATATACCTCTATGGAAATACTTCAACATAAGAGTAAACTTGTTGGGCACTATCTTCCTGTCTAAACATGGGCAGCTCAAGAGTTCCTAAAGCAGATGCATGTGGCTCAAAATGGAACATGGAAGACCCACAGGCTTTTAACAACTCAAAGGCTGTTCTTTCTGTGCCACTAATTGCCAATAATTTAACTGGAGTGGCATTACCCTGCAAGAGGGCTGTCTGTACACTGAGCTCTGCCTGCACCAGGGTTCTGTCACTGGGAGCCCTTTTAAATTGAAAGCTGACTTAAAGCATTGAACAGAGCAGCTCCCAGGGGAAATGCTTCACTGCAAAGATAACAATAAAGAAAAAAGTCTTCCCTTTGGGAAGATTTTCTTTCTGGATTATATTCACATTTTCTGGGTTATATTCAGGCTTTGAACCACTGTACCTCCTGCTTCCTATAGAATGCTTGTCCATTTTTCCATGTTGGACTAAAGTTTAGCCATAGCTTGAGGCTATTCCTCCAGCCCGGACACAGTACAGGTGGTTTGCAGTCATGCTCATCGCTTCCCAATATCTTTGTGTGCCCAGGGCCAGCAAGCAGGGGAGCTCCTGACAAAGCCCTTGTGTATTCAGTTCTGCTGCCTTCATGCCACGCAAGGATTTTCTTATGCTGCAGAAATCTTCAGGTGGGGAATAAAATAACTTTCCAGATTCTCTTCTTCCACAGTTGAATACAGAGCATCTGCTGGGGTGCCTGGCTAGGAGCAGGGTTCAGCCCAGCCTCACACCATACTTCAGTGCAAGAGCCACAGCACTCGGGGTGCAGGTGGGAGATGGATTCACCCACAAGATCAGTGATACCAAAGGGCACACTAGAGAAACAAGTGTGTGTTGTTGTTCATGTCACATGCTGCAGCTAACACAACAAGCAAAACAACAAGCAGGTCAGCATAAGCTCTTCTGTAGTGCCTAGGCAGGGGAGGCTTGCTGTGCTGTTTTTCCCTGCACTTTAAGCGCATTTTATTCAACTTTGTTTTAATTCCTGCAGTAGGTGGAAGCTGCAGTCTGGTTAAAAGTGCCAACATGAGCAGATAAAGCATTGCAAGCTTTTGTCTCTAAGGTGTATTTAATGAGTGGATGTATGGAAAGTAGAACTAATATTTACTAAACCCTCTGAAAATTTGTTGAGGCTATTTTTCATAGGAGAATAACCTGTTGCTTGAAATGGGTGGCAGGAAAAAGAGGAAGATGGAATCTAATGAATTTCTGATAGAGCTCAGTCTTTTCCATTAACTATTATAAAGGAAAGCCTACAATTCACTCTCTCAAAGGAATGAGTTAGGCCCTACATAATGCAATCCTTGCCATGCCTTTTCCACCACAATTTCATTTCAACAGCATCCATTGCAGTGAATCTTATAAATTACTTCCTTGCAGTCATGAAGAAACAGTAACTCGACAGAGGAGATAACACTACAGTTCACAGGATCGTAGGGGTTGGAAGGGACCTGTGGAGCTCCCCCAGCCCAACCCCCTGCTGCAGCAGGTTCCCTACAGCAGGTTGCAGAGGACAGCATCCAGGTGGTTGGAATATCTCCAGAGAAGGAGACTCCACAGCCTTTCTGGGCAGCCTGCTCCAGTGCTCTGTCACCCTCACGGTAAAGAAGTTTTTCCTCATGTTCAGGTGGAACTTCCTGTGTTTCCATTTGTGCTTTTTGCTGTTTGTCCTCTCACTGGGCACCACCAAAAAGAGCCTGGCCCCAACCTGCTGCCCTTTAGGTATATATAAGCAATGATGAGATCCCCTCTGTTTTCTCTTCTCCAAGCCAAACAGCCCCAGGTCTCTTAGCTTTTTCTCATGAGTGAGATGCTCCAGTTCCCCAGAACATGCAAACACTTAAGGAATGATGCATACTGACCAGAAACTGGGTGCTTCCATTTATTCTGTTATTAGATCTGTAGGAATCAATAGATTTTTCTTTCAAGAACTATAGGTGTGAAATAACTAGTCTTCAGGACAGCATCTTATGCAACAATTTTACTCATCTTTTTTTTTTATAAATACACATTACTAGCTTCTGTGGTCAGAGAGGGAAATTCCCTAATCTCATTTTTTTTCCTCTGTGGGGAATTACAGTGACAGTAACCTAGTGGGTAGGCAGTTCCTCTCCCTGCATATTGACCAGTGACCACCAACAGACTCAGAAGTGTGTGACTGCATTTTGTCACACCCAGGATGGACTATTCTGTATGCACATCATCCTGCATGCTGATTATATAAACATTTGTTCTCATTCATCACAGCTGCTATTAGAATATCACAATTGTCAACACATACTGCATCCACTGTCAGCCACAAATACAAAGGGGAAGGTATCTTGTACAACTAGAACCTGTGGCTGGTAGGATGACAGTATTTGTGATGTCTGAGCAAAAATCTCTCTGTATAGAAGTTATTTTCTATTGTTCTGTATAACATTATAACAGAAGGTGCAAACCTCAATTAACAGTTACAGGGCTTTCTACTGAGTGTAACATATTTAGAATGACTATTGTCAAAAAAGCATGTTGGCAGGGAAGTGCTATTGATCTTGTGGAAAGAAAGGCTACATGTCCCCAAGGATTACTGCAAGCAAGTCTAATAATATTAAATATGTTCAATGCAGAAAAAAATGTAAGGTTAGAGCAGGCCACATGAAATGGCTAAATTTGTCTGAGTTCAAAGAAAGTTACTGACAGACTCAGTAAGCAAATCAACAAGTTATTTCTGTAGTTATCAGTTATGCAAATTAGCATGTCTTTGAAGTTATCCACTTGCTTAACGTTGTGTTACTTTATTGCTCCAGTTCTTTAGTAAACTGGGGAGGTTTTGTGAACAATTCAAGGCTACTGGACTAACACTTCCTTGATCTTCTTACATTTCTTTAGTAAGGCAGCATTTAACAAAGCAGATGTTTGCATATCTCTGGGAAAGAAACACAGTTGCTGAAACCAGTTGTGGGATTTGTTTGAGAGTTTGGGAGAGGTTGTTTTCTCCAAGTGGAACTGTCCAGGCTTAGCTGAGACAAAAATGTTATGTGAAGTCAAGTCAATACCACTTTGTGTCATGCTTAGCAGAGCTGACACAGCAATTTAAGTAAGGGTAAGGCTGTGTTTGGGTCCTGTCCCTATCACCTGGGAAGGGCAGGGTGAGTTGCAATTCCATCGTATTCCCAGCCACTTTAAATGCTGTGTGCAAGCATGCCATGACTGTAGAGCTTTTCTTGGCATATGTGCTCATGTTCATTAGTAATGCCTGCACTAGGGCTTAGAGTTGAAACTCACAACCAAACAGCAGCTAGCAAAACCCTTCAGAAAGTCCCTGAAATTACACAGGCATCTATTGAGTCACTATTAGTCAAATCTATTGAGTCACTCATAGGACAGAGGTACCTCAAAAAGGCTGGTATAAACAGGCAGCCCCTGTGCCACTGCTGCTGTTGCCTGCTCAGGACGAAGTCATTCATTGCAGAAGGAGCTAAGCACTGGCACAATGTCTTGAGATCTTTGAGCATTCTTGTTGCAAGAGACAGTACCTGAGCACTAAAAGACTGAGTTCAGAGGTTTGTCTGCCTGACTACTCCAGTCAATGAATGAAAAACTCAATCTCAAAATGCATATAACACGAATGGATTGCTTGCATGTGCTCCACTACTGTTGGTTGCAGACACTCAGTTTGCTGCCATCTACACTGCAGAATGTTGAAGCAATTCTGAAGAAACAAATTATAGTAATGCGCTGCCTTTAGCCTAAGAATCTTTTATGGAGGAGAACTTGACAATTATTAAGATTCCTGATGCCCCTGTGAAGCAAACCCATTGCTACCAAGGAACACAGCAGCAAAGTTATGAAGCTGAGTGTAATATGCCTACTGGTTCCCTTTCAGGACCTAAGAGGCTTGTCTTGAATGCTCTGCTTAGGCACTAACTGGATATTAGAAATATCATAATAATTATGCTGTTCTGTGGAGAACTTATTTTCACTTATATTGCAGAAGCATTCTGAGGTGTGAACCAAGAGTACATCCTCCTCCTGCTGGAAGTCACAAAAGAACAGACAATTCTTGCCAGAAAAGCACTCTGTGTTGATAGTTAAGGCAGAAAAAATAGAAACGTAAGCAAGCAGAAGAAATTGCCCAAGGTCACTTGGATGCTTGTACTAATGAAAAGCTTACAACTAGGTCTAATTTTCAGCTTGGAGGTAGCCAGTAAGCTAAAGCATTGCATTCTGCTGAGTACGCTACTGCCATTCTTTACAGTTATTGAGGATTAGCAGCACTGTTTCCAGGTATTCTGAATACTTGGGTCACTGAAAATCTTTCCTAAGAAACCTTGAAGAAGTTCCATTCCCTAAGCCTGTAACAGAATGGCCTCGAGGCTGGTGTATTTAAAACAATGGAGCTATGTACAGTCTACTGTTTGGTCACAGCTGCCACTGTGAACTCGATATTTGCCCACATGGATATGGAAATAAGCTGCAGCACACAGTGATTTGGTCTTGGTCTAAGCAGATGAGCTCATCCTGCTTGAAATGTCACATTATGTAAGCTCCATGATTTGTACCTCAGTGCCACAGGTAGAGGCTGATGCAGAGTATTCCAGTTAATAAAATAGGGCTGTTCTTACAAGCCTGCTGGATGCGAGTTGGGATGACCGCAGCTACAGCATGCGATGAACTGAGAATTTAACTTGAACTGTGTGGTGTGTGGCATGAAAACCTGTGATGTATCAGTAAGTGCCAGAACCAGTAGTTGAGTTTTCATATTCTGAACTAACCCTGCCTGAGGATTTTAATACACTGCAATTACACAACCTTCCCTCTTCTTCCCAGAACGGAGGGGCTTGTTGTGATTTATATCAAGTTAAAGGAAACACTTTGCCCAGAACGACCCCAAGCTCCACATAAACTGATAGGGATCATAATTTAAAACTTGCCACATAGATTCTTGCTGAGTCATAAGATTACCCACTGCCAGAGCATGAGATTCTATTTCATTTAACAGTGCAGCACAAAGCCTCAAATTAGTGTTATGTCACCAGTTTCTACCACCTACAGGAACATTCTGCACTGCTGTAAGGAAGTAAAAGGAACAAACAGTGGGTAGTACATTAGGGGGAAGTATGCAAATCTGTATGTTGCATATGCAGGCTTGTGCAGAGGTTTTCCTGCAACACAGCCTTGTGTCAGACAAAGGCTAGCATAGAAAAGCCTTATTCTGTGGAATCCAGAGGAATTCTGGCATTAACTTGAGCAGTGCAATCCTATATGAAGACAAAGGTGTCAGCAAAAGGGAAGCACCTATCTATGCAGTTCTTCAGGATGACTGTGTTTCCATTTCACTGGAAATACCTCTCTGCTTTTTGCTGAGCATCTCGCTGGTTAAAAATGACCAAAAAGAGTCTGGCATCCCAAGACAACTTTTTATACTGCTTGTATTGGGACTGTTCCAAAATCAGGCTAGGTTTGTTGGAGTGTTTGTTTTTGAACTTAAGTGTATTAAGGAAATATTAATGTCCTACCTTGAGCTACAGTGTAACTTACACCAATAATACCAAGCTATATACAAGTCCTAACTGCAAGTCATGAAGTTATAAAGAATGGTTGTTTGTTGACAATACATATGTGTCCATGGCATTATCTTCTTGACACTGAATGAATTCATAGATCAAAAAGTACTTTGCTATCAGCTTTAAAGGAGCTCAGGTTATATCTGCTCTGACAAATAGCACAGATCAATGGCAGCAGACCTACAGGGTAAAACAGGTGGTGCTAAATATCGAACATTTGCATTACATGCATTTCTGAGAGATTCACCTTCAGACAGAATCTCATTGGTCCCATAGAACAAGATGCTGGCAGGTCATTGGAGTGTATTAGATGCAATTCTAGATTATGTGTAGTTCTGTTTCATCTAAAAGGAGTCTAGGTTATATAGCCCAAGACTGCCCCATGAGGTAAACAGAAGTTCTTAATCCAAGCTAAAACATCGAAGTAGAAGGGGAAAGAGGAGGTATATCCTTATAGCTACTTATCAACAATTAGCATTTGATGGCATCGACCTGTGACCAGGATGTATGGCTGCTTGGGACAGCCCCTTGAATTGGGGTAAATATCTGACTTTCTAGCCTAGAAGCAGGCTAAGGTAGTTGATTCCCAGAAAAGCTGTTCATTTGTGCAGTTACTATGGGAAAATCACCCACAAGTGTTCAAGGTAGCAGGACAGTACCTGGCAAGCTCGAGGCTTGGAAATAACTTTACTGGGTGTTGAGAAATGTGGGCACACAGAAGCCTTGGTGGAGCATGGTGTTGGGGTGCTAGGTGTATGGGCCACCTTCTGTGACTCTTGTTACACTTGCTGCAAATCCAGTGCTGAATTCACTTTCCAGCACCTAAGGACTATGCTTGCTTACTTTAGAGTGGAAATGTAGCTTGTGATGAACTTTTTTCTTCTCCTGTGCCGCCCTAAACCTTTGGGACAAACTCATCTCTGCTGCAAGCCTGACATGCTGAGGAGCCTGTCTGGGGATGACTCAGTGTGTGCATAATGAAAAGGTTAAAAGGGGTAAATGCTGTGAACTGTGGCTCCAGCCCTCTTTTGAATTTTGGCCTTCAGGATGAAAGGCTGCCTCATGAAACACCACCTCCTGACTTGTTCCAGCATCCATCCTCACAGTTACTGTGCCCTGGTGACACAGTATTGAGCTTCAGTGTGCAATGTATTTATCTGGCTAGCGCTGTGAGGGATGGTGCGGATGCCCCCAGGAGAGAGCCAGTGCTGCACAGAGAAGCTCACTCAGCTCAGGGTGACACCAGCAGGTCTTAGTTAAATAGAACTTAAATCTGGGTCTCCCAGGAGGTTAGTGCCGGAACTGCGCATCATCTTCCCTGCTGTGCCTCCAAATCCAGCTTTCACAGAAACACAAGTGTTTAATTATTCTTTGGTCATTGCTGACCTCAGTTACTGTCTGCAGGAAAAAAAAAAAAAAAGAGGGGCTAAGCCATTTAAAAACCATTCTTTGATTCGTTACTTCTCTAAGCCCTGGGGACTTTGCTACCTTTTCCTTAGTAGCCTGCTGGAGGAGGCAGCAAGTTTTGAGAGGGGATCCTTGGGACTGTTTTAGGTTACAGTGTCCCTGTGGCCCTTGCGATGCATAGGAGGGGACAAACATCCTATTGTTTTGTGTGTTGAGATGGGTAACATTGAAAATGTATAGCTCCTAGCATGAGACAGTGCTATCTTTGGAAGGAAACACAGGGTTGTAAGTGTTCCTGATTTGTTCTTGACTGAGAGTGATAATGGAGTCATTTGATCTAGGTTCAGAGACGCAGAGTAGGAAAACAAGTAAATGTCACTTAACTCTTAGTGTGGGCATATCTTCCTAAAACACATGCTTGTCTCCTGAGAGATGTCTTTGTAATAAATACTGAATGCTGTATTAGCATAACATCTTAATATGCTGTTTTCTTGATTCAAGTAAGCTCTTTGCCTTTTAACTTTCATGACAGTAATGGTGAGGAATTTGGTTTTATATGTGTATATATATATTTTTTTTTTCTGGGGGAGGGGAGGGGGTGTTGTAGTGAGATGGCTGTGATATATGAGGAGACTAGAAGCTTTTTGCTGTGATGAGAGCACTGTTTTAATTTTTATTTTGTGGGGCTGAATATAGAAATGGAACTTGTTTCTGACAGTAGAGCCATGTTTTGCTCTATGCAGTGTGATTTTGATCTGTGACTGCTGTGGATCTCTGACCTGTTGTATTGAGATGTCTTCTGAGGCTCCAAATGAGGATGGCTGATGAGACTTCACTGGTGAAATACAGTGAATACCTTTTGGTAGCATTAATTACTGCTTAGAAGAGCAACTCAAGAGAGGACTGAGTGGAGCTGGCATGTTGCTGAAATGTTCCTGTTACAGCTCAATTTCTGCAGAACTAACAGAAGGAGAACATTGTCCTTTTCTTTCTGTAAGATTTCACTGTTTACTCCTAATTAGGAAGGATCATGCTAAAATGACAGTTTATTTTCATATTTACTTCTAATTTTCCTGTTCTTGAATAGTTTTAGATCTCTGTCATGCCTTCTTAGGACTTTTAAATGCAAGCACTTGAGTAAAAGGAGAAGAACGTGTTATCGTTGTATGCTGTTTTCATATTAAACGTGAAAAAAATTCTGGCAATGCATTACAAATGTACCGAAGTGATCCTCTGCTCAGTAGCAGTGATTTATGCTATTTTCTCTTAGAAAAGGAATTTCATTGTTAATTTTTGTCTTCAGAAGTAGCTGAATTTCAGCTGTACTTAAAAGGCCTGCATAGCTAGGTTGTTATTTATGCTATTAAAAACAGCAGAGTCCTTGTCTAATGCCCATTAGCTGTATCAAACGATGAGAGGCTGGCATGTTCTCACTGACATGTTGCAAGAGAAGGGCTAGATTTTTATTTTGGAAGAACCGTTTGTGATCAAACCCAGCAACATTCTGACGCGGGTATTTTTGATTGAATGTAAATTAAGACTTTAAAGCCTGCAGACTTGTATTATGTTTTCAGTAACACGTTTTAGAGCCCCCACTGTGCATTAAAGATCCAAGTCTCTGTTTTCAGGCCTGGCGGTGAAAGAGTAGTGAATCCCTGCACCTGTTTTCAGGAAAATTTGTCCAAGGAGATGAATTTTCCCAAAACCAGCAATATGTGAAGCAGTAAATATGTGTATAGCACTTGTTAACAACAAAGTTAGCATCTGGATCTGAAATGACGAAGTGCGTGAAGAACCAGGCATGAAGGCTGAAAGTAAAGTATGGGCAATGCTGGTGTGCTCTCAAAACAGGGCCTCTGTGGAGACTTAAACTCCCTGAGTATGATACAAATGATGATACTTTGCACTCTGCATGTTCACAGTGCTGTACAAACATTTGTGGTAATTAATCCTTAGCACTCCTGTGGGGAAGATGGGTATTATTGCTTATTTCAGTCACAGCTCTGGAAAAATCAAAGGCTACAACTGACTGATCACTATTGTAGTCTTGATGCAAAGGTCCTCAGCAACTGCGGCTTTATTTGTGCCATGATGTCATCAGAAATGTACTAAATACCTCCAGCTGGTCCATGTTTTTGCATGCCTTTTTAATCATGACATTGTGAACATGGGTGGTCTTAGAACTGTGAGCTCGGTTACGTCCCTCTCCTGCTCGTAGATTCTTGGCAGCTACAATCTGTCTCTTGTGTTTTCTCCCCTCACCCGGCTCTCCCTAAGGAGCACTAATGGGAACTAAAACACCTCTTGTACAGTGCCCAGTACAGCAGTGAAGACCTGGTTGAGGCATGGTTTTGGTAAAGTTTGTGTGAGTTTAACATTGTTTCTATATACCATATAGGCTTGAAAATTTACCTTGATAACTAGATACCAGTGCTACAATACCTTCACACACAGAGGTATTTTATTTCTTTAGCTTGGTGGAGAGAGTGTTTAAAATTGATTTGAGAATTTGAAAACCTAGAGATAATAAAAGATAAAGAGTGAAATTGAAATGGAATTTTCAGGATTTCTTTGGAAGGAGGGAGACATTTTTGATTTGCAGATTTTGTTTTGTTGGTATCAAAGAAGATCAGAGCTCTTGGCGCTGGAAAGCTCACTGTTTCCTGCCTGTTCACAGCTTGGGAACGTGCTTGTTTTCTGCCATGAAGAAGTGGGAAAATGCTCAGCCTTTATGCAGCACTATCAGCTGTTGTTTCTTTTAATTGCATTTTCTAGTGACACTGAGATGCCGGAAAAATATTGACACGCATAATACAACTGTCAAAATACATTTTCTGTTTCAAAGAGTTCTTCAAAGTTAGAAGAGGAGTATGTTTCACACAGGATAATCCTGGAGATCTAAGTCAGTGTTTCTGGTGTTTAGCAGATCTAATTAGCAGATTCTAATGTGAACTTGAAAATATAGAGCTGTGTCCAGATTTGTTTTAACCCTGGAGTAGTCAACAGCGAAGTTCTTGCAAGGACTCATATAATAATAACTCCCTTACTGTCAGTATGGGTTATAAGCCAGGTTTTAACACACTGAGCTATATCATGCTGAATGATGTGCACCATTCACTTTCTGATCTGCTCCAGGAATAGTGGTGAGGTACAGGTATGTATTGCATTGGGTGCTGTTTGTGTTGATATATTAACCTTATTGCAGGATTTTCAGAGTTTTAGTGGCTTTGGTCTTACCTCTGGTGTCACTTCTTTTGGTTTAAAAGGAGCTTTAAATATGATTTTGTTTATAGGGAGAACAATAAAGGAGAAAGTTCAATTGCATGCATAAAATATTGCTTGTGCATGTGACTGGGTCGTTATATTTGCACTTGAATTAATGCAAGTATGTAAGGTGTTCTGATCCTATGCTGTTGATTTGTATGTGTGAAGGCATGTATATGTCTGTGTTCACTTCCCATGCATGAATCTGTTGTTTGCCTCTGAAGGTTCTGTGGATTTGAAGAATGGCTCTTTTTTTTTTTTTTTCCTTCAGTTGCACAAATACTTGGATGCTTATATCAACTGCCTTGGTGCCTTTGGAGATTTTGCCTTAAAGGGGAGAAAATTCTAACCAAGCTCTTTTTCCAAAGCAAAGTTCTTTGGAATAATCTGTTTCTTTTATCACATTGTGTAAATGAGAAAGAGGCCCAAAGGAAAAGCAGGAGGAAAACATCAGTCTGGCTGTAGACGAGGGGAAGTAGCTAAAATATTTATTTCTGGTAGGTTGGAGAATAACCTACGCATACGTAGGTTATTTAGGTTTTCCACGCATAAACTTTACTGTGACATATCCCGCTACACATAGGAGCAAACACTACCTAGAGCAGAACACCAGATGGAGTGTTCCGTGAGCACAGGGTAGTGGATGCAGGATGGTGTTTGTTTAAAAAGAAGCTGACATTTGACAGAAGACATGGCAAATATGCCATTATTTTTTATTTTCTACACAACCTGTGAGATATCAGACATGTTCTAATGAGATTCTGAAATACCAAGCTTATAAATATTGATAAAGTTTGCTCTCATCCTTAGAGATTGCATTTTGCAATTATACAGCTTCACTCATGTGAACTATATTGCAATTTGTTCTTCTGTCTCCTTCACAGGAGAAACCGTTCAGAGTTACAGTTCAATCTCTGTTCTCAATCAACCCTCTTTTGCCACCTGTATTTCTAAGCTGATGAGATATTTAAAATTGCCTGTTATTCAGATCCCAGACCAGGAGATTTCAAAGGCATATGTACAAAACTTATGAGCTGGCAGCAGATGTTTTCTGTTAGAAGAATGTGAAAGTTGGCCACAATTCCTCATTTTAGAGGAAAATGATGTACTTTCAACCAAGTCTTTTTAAAAATGGTGACTTATTCAAAATGCTGTTTTGCCTCTTACCAACATCTGCGGATTTCAAGGTTTTATGAATAAATTCTATGGAATGTGCTCTGGGTTGAGTCATGGCAGATACATGCTCTTGTGGAAAACTGGGCTGTAACCCCAGAGTGTGCTATGGTTCTTGTGTCAGTTGCAGTGAATATGTATGAGCCTTTGCATTAGTCTTCACATAGTTAATCACAGCAATTAAAAATGCGATCTGATTAACTTCAGGCTTGAGGGGGAGAAAAACCAAACAAAAACCTGAACACACCACCACCACCAAAAAAACCCAACCAAACCCCCACAATGCTCCAGTTTCCTGGTTAATAGCCCTGCTGCTGATATTTCATCAGGTGGGCTTGGTTTTGAAGAAGTTTGAGTATCAGAACTGGTCTTGTTCCAGCAGAGCTGCTGGGAAGCAGGGTCTGCATGCTCCTGTGTCACTCTGAGCCTTGCTCAGCACCCTGCTCTTCTTTTCTGCCTTCCTGCACTTGCTTGACTTGGTCTTTTTCTTCTGTACTGCACGAAAAGCTGATTGCTGTTTGTCTGGGGCCACCTCAGGGCTCCTTGCTGCAGCTCGACCAGCCAACACCATCATGGGCACAGACTGTCCCTTCAGCAAAAAACAGAAAGGGGAGAGTCGAGTGGTTTTTTGGAGGTACTGCTTTCCTCTGCCAGCTACAGTCTTCTCACCTGTTACCCACAGTTGACTGTATTGTCAAATCTGTTGACAGTAACTGTCTATCATTATGACGCCAGTCTTTGTTCTCTAAACACAAAATAACGACCTGCAGGATTTTCGCTTCAGAGGTGTGTCCACTGCTTTGACATGTCCTTCATGGCAATTGTAATTCTTCCTGCAGACGACTTCAGTGTCAGGCCGAAGCCTTCAGATTCTCTGAAAGCCAGTGCTGTGAAGTCCAATTAGCTTGAATTTAGTGACAACTTTAGTTGCCTTCAACTAAATGTGTGTAAAATGTTTTTATCCTTTGGAGAAAAGACCCCAATGTTCAGTCATGGATGTAAAACTCACCAATCTTTCAGGCCAGTGCAGTGGCTTGTGGTGGTATAGATGCGTGACAAATGTGAGGCTCTGCCTGATGCAAGGCAGCTGCAGTATGAACCTCTCTGCGCTTTGGAAGTCATTTAGTGTAAACACAACTTGTCCAACAACAGGCTGTGATAAGACTGACTGCAATCTTTTAATGCCCCCTTAATACAGTGCAGCTTATATGAAAAAGTTAAATGCTTCAGTGTGGGCAAAACAGAAGGCTATTTGTAATGAATGCTTCCTGTTCATATTAAGGAGGAGTGAATAGCGCAGAATTTGTACGAAAATGCGTTATACTACTTCATCAGCAAAGGCCGCAAACATAGATTCTCATTGAAGTATAACATTATGGTATGCCTCAGGGACATAAGCAGACATGTTCTCTAGGTACTTATCTGTGAAGACTTTTCACAAGCTGAAGCATTGCTACTTTGCGTTTTTTCAAGGACAGCTTCAGTGTAGAATGAGAAAAACCTGAGCAGCCCGGGGTGGTGCTTTTATTATAATTCAAAATTAGAGGGACCACATTTTTCATAATTAGAGATAAAAGCAGGAGCAGCTGAATGACTTTTTTTATTAAAAAATAACTGAATATTTCTGGCAGGTATGTGAATATGAACATGAATTATGCTTTGGGATTATTAGTTATAAGATGGTGAATCTTTCTTGTTAATGCAGGAAATATTTCCCTAGAACTGTTTGCTTACCTGCCATTCAGTCCCTGTATTTTAGGACAAGAAGAATTAACATCACTGTTAATCAGTAAATTTGCAGTTAATTTGATAATAGCAAATCATCATTTTTCTCACAATGTTTTCGTAGCCAATTTTGTCTTGCATTTGTAAGATTTTAGAAGAACACTTATGAGATAAGCAGATTACCCGCTTATTTTTGTTAGTTATTAACATCGCAGCCAATGAAGACAAAACAAAGGTATGGAAAATCAATGTAACAATAACTCCAAATAAAATTAAGTAGTGAAACTGTTAGAAAGTAGAGAAGGAGAGGGAAAAAATATCAGTGTGTTTGCTGAATGATCCTCTGAGGAATGACATCCTTAGTGAGGTCTTTCCTTTGTCTCTCCTTGAGAGGTAAAGCTGACTGTATTTGAACTTCAAAATCAAGCTGTTATTGTTTGATTTAAATAGCAAAATGTTCAAAATCCCCTAATGACTGAGCAGATCATGCTCTTCAAAACTGTCTCCTTATAGATCTTCCTGGCATCATGTCTGTGCTGGATCCAAGAAAAATGTAAATGTACTTGAATATCTAGCAAAGATGTAGAGTAGCAGAGCTGTGTTATGGTGGAGGACAGCTGAGCTGCTGCCACCAGTGGAGGCTGGCACAGCAAGGGGAGGGTTTGCAGGGACGTAGAGCGGTTTCCCTTTTCCATGCCATGCATTCAAGCCATCAGGAGCAGTTTCTCGCACTGGTTCATCGGTGACTTTTGCATTAGCAACACACTATTTCATCCGCCACAAATCTTCCTGTCACTTCTTGCTGCCTAGAATATCGGCATCTGTCTCCTCTGTGGATTTTCACCAGGAAAGCTGGTTTGCCAAAGGTGAATTCACCACTAGCCACCAAAAGGGCATTGCCTGGTGTGGTTGGGCAAAGCACTCTTTGCAGATGGATGATCTAGAGATTCCCATGTGGGGATTTTTTGATTGAATCCTTTGGGAGGATTTGGCTTGCTGCTCTTCCCTTAAGAGCACTGCTGCTATAGGTCCATAAACCATCAGACAGGAGCATACATTAAGGCTGCTCCAAATGTAACACAAGAATCATTTATGTTCTCTGCTGCCTGAGGGTCAGTTTCATTATTGTGAGATTTGGGTTCATCTGGGAGAAACTGTAGTAAAGCAGAATTAGATCTTGTTATTTACATTCTTATGCTGACTTGAATTATTTTTTAGTTTTGTTAACACACAGATGTTATCACTAAGCATAACAGATGCCTTTTGCCATCTCTAATTCATTGCACACCATAGTCCAAAGTATGTACTTATTAGCTTAAGTAACTGTTTAACTCTTTTTATTAATCAACAGTTTTCTAAATGGATAATGCAGTTGAGGAAAAAAGTTATGATCATATTGGCCTCTGTGATAAGCTGTGCAGTGCAATATGCTCCATACACATTGGAGGAGCAGGGGGAATTGAAAAATGCCAAATTGCGGCAGCGAGGCCATAATCTGCTGGATACATTACGGGAGTTAATTTTCACTCCTACTTTCTGATTGTTGGTACTGAGACTTTGAACAGATGTATTTTCTTATTTTGCTTAACCAATTAGTTAGTGCACTTTCTACCTTATTTAAGGCACATAAATAATGATGACAAATAGGCTTTCATCTGTGTCCTGAGGAAGGGATAGGAAGGGAAAAGTTGCAAGGCAAACCAGCTTTGTGAATGGGGGACTCATATCTAACGGATTTGGGTGATAACAAGAAAAGGATAAAATATTCTCTTAAGATTGAAATGCTTAAAAGAGGGCAAGATCATTTTAAGAGGGTTTTTTGACCACATTCATGTCTTGCTGATGTAACAAGTCCCTAAAATTATATAATTTTGGTAGTGTTATGTAGGTTTTACCAACCACTCACTGGCTGTGAGGAAGATGTTGCAACCAGGCTGACTTCAGGATGTTCTCAGCCAAAGCTGGCACAGCTGCTGATTGGAGAAACATTTGAGTTTTGGTGGAAAATCCGTGATGATTTTCTCGTGTTTTCCAGCAAAGGGAGTTGCTTGGTGGGGGTCCTAGGAAGGGTTAGGGCCATCGTTTGGGTAAAACAGAGCGAACAGCTTGCTTTGTGACTGGAGCCTGGGAGTGGGAGGTGATGGGAGCTGTGGCCTGGGGTGAGACACTGGCGGTGATCCCGCTGCCCAGAGCAAGTTGCAGGTTGCAGCTCTCGAGCTCTGTTTGAAGGCTTTGAACTATGTTTGGAGTCTTTCCTGATTTTCCTCAGCTGGTATCAGAAAGGAAACTGAGCTAGGGCCATCTCTATTGAGGGAAAACTAAGTGGACCTGGTACAAACCTGAGGGGAGAGATAGTGTGAGTACTGCTGACTCCTTTGTCTTTGGGTTACTGGAAGTACTAGCACAGCTTCCACATCGGTGTGCTGGGGAAAAACAACCCCTTTAGCTGCCTGTAGTTGCCTTCCTTAACTTGATGCTTTGAATCCATGTGTTGCTCAGATTTCCATTATTTTTCACTAGTAAGAGAAATACAAGGGTTTGGTCTGGCCTGGGCCCATGTTGTAAGCATGCAGGCCTATTGAAGTGCGCTTACCACCTTAATTTCCTTGCAGTGCTGTTAGCAAAAGTATACCATGAGTGTATCATTGCCTTGCATAAACAACTATTTCTTGCTTTGATTTACCCATTAACAAGGGCTTTCTTGACTTTTTTGTTTTTAAAAAAATCCACCCCCTTTATTTTTTCCTCTTTTATATTGCAGTAATATTCATACTGCAGTGGTATGTACCACTCAGGTGGGAGCTGGCAATAACTGCTATCTGGCTGGCACTTGGTATAAATATATTCTGAAAAGGTGAGGCAGGTTCAGCAGCTGGAGATAAGGACAGTGAAGGGAACTCAGCCAGGATGAAAGGATGATATTGCATGACTGAGAATTTCTTGCTGAAGCAGTTATTGGCTACAAAACTGTGACAGTTGACAGGTACTGCATGGCAACTCTTATAGAGGAGATTTCCTAGAGATATTGGACAGATTTGAGACTGCATTTTGCTTTTCACTACTTGTTTAGATCAGGACAATTTGAAAACAGAGAAAGAGAATAGCCATACTGATACCTTAAATTTTTTTTCTGTAGATGAACAGTTACATTCATTTTACTGGAAAGAGAAATAATTGGTTTAGGCAGATGTGTACCTTTAATATTATTTTCTGATGTTTGCCTTGTAGCCTTAAATTATCATTTAGGTTTATGAATGTGACCATAATTCCTTCTTGATTATTTTTCATTCAAAATACAGTGTCTATGAACAGATTGGAAGGATAAAATAAAAGAGAGTGCACCTTATTACAGGAGAGTAGTAGTAAGTGAGCACACAAGCGTTGCCTTTCCTTTCAGACCCATTGTGGAACAGAAATATTTCCATGCAGGTCGTATTTCCCATTGAATACAGTAGTTTGTCTCTGACTGTGTCCAAAAGATAATGCCTAGAGAAAGAATAAATGGAACAGAGGAAATATACTCCAGTCTTCTGCCTACTGCAAATACTCTCAGCAATCAATAGTTTAGGATTTTTGACCCTCTGGGAAAGCAGAGATTCCTTAATATATCTTAAGGAACCTGACAGATTAAATCATGCTGTCAAATGATTATGCTGGAGAGTGAGCTACCAAATTACAAAATGGACTCTGAGAAGCAACATTAGGAGTTGCAAAACTCTGTTAAGCTAGGGATGCAAACTACTGTTTTGACAGAGGGGGAAGCTAGTTAAGCACTAGCTGAGATCTTTTAGAAATGAAAAACTTAGGAGCACCTATCATGAGACTGGGTGGCTCAGACTGGTAATGAATAATGAGCTATCTGCCTGTTCACATTCAGTATAGGTTTGCAGGAATGCTGCTTTCTTGGCTGATGACTGTAATATAACAGAAAATGCTACTGGACATCAGTGTTGTGTATATCAGTGCTGCATTTTCATTTGTTTTGTGTATGAATGTTTTTCCTACTTTGTTAGAATGATGGATTACGCTTGGTGCGGATGGGACTGGTGCTGGCCAGGATCTCCTCATTTAGCTTAGTGAAGAAATTCACCTTGGTTTCACTGGAATCACAATTATGCCAGTGCTGGAGGGCCTTTGAAGGCTGGCTTTGGCCCACGGCCACTTGCAGTGCAAAGGTAGGCTTCTGTGCCAAGGCAGCAACATGTTAAGTATTTGCAATGTTTGTTAGCAGATCAAGCATGGGTGCAAAGACGTAAACCCTAAATCCCTGTTAATGTCGTTTTTTCATCCTCCTCAAATGCTCTTGTAAGCACATGTCAGTGCACAGCCTGTGAATGTAGTTAGCCTGGGTAGTGTGCAAAATGTTGGTGACAGTAAGTTCTATGTCTCATTTTTAACAAAAAAAAATCTTTGATATAGATCAGTTTTTGGACAGCATGACTTGTAAAGAGCAACTTGAAAACAGTCTAAAAAGAGCAGAGGAGCTGTATTAGCCTGGAATTTGCTAATGAGAGCAATTGTGTGATTTTTATCCGTTTTGTGCACTGTGTAGCTACCCTGTACTAAATCTGTACAGTTGAAACTGCCAAGATCTGTTATCAGAAACTTCCCCAAACCCAGGAGTGTTGAGATATGTAGTCCTTGGTTTAAGGTCTTGATTTAGCCGTTTAGTTAGAAATGAGCTGTGAACTTCCTTACATCTTAATCCAGTATCTGGGAGTTTTGAGTCCCTGTTCATGTTAGAACCACCAAGTTGGAGTAATAGACTAGTTTGCTATGTGCATTTTGCCCTTGGTGACATGGTCAGACCCTCTCGTCTTGCTGTCATTTTGGATGCCTAGAGAGTCTAGATGGGACTTATTTGGACTTTCACTGCAAATCCCAAGCCTTTTCATGATGACATTTGCTGACATTTCATTTTACATGTTCTCTTTGCTAGATGATGGTCATAATTTGAGGGCTCACAGATGAGATCAAGGCTGTAAGACTCCTTCTCTGTCTGATTTAAGTTTTCTCTAGATCAGGCCTCTGTGAGGAGTTTGTGGCTGAGACTGTACTCTGTCAAATTATTTTGTGTGCAAACAAAAGTCTGAAAAAATAGAACAGAGAAGGGCAGAAAATGTATTCAGGTCTTGCTTTCTACTCCTTTCCCCACTCAGTACAGCTTCAAGAAGGGTATGCAATCCAGTACTATCTACAGTTGTCTAGAAGCATGTGAATTTTTTTAGTGTATTCTATTCTACTTTCATCCAACATTTTCTGGGGGTGAGATGACAGTAGGTGTGGTGGTTGTTCTCTTACTGATGGAAATGCAGTTTGTGTTTCCGGTATGTCAGACATTTGTGTGACAATACATGAGTTCTACAGGTATTCCTGCAGCTTGCTAAAGTACTGTAAGTTACTTCTGGAGAAGGGAAGTACTTGGTGGAATATGGGACATACTGAGTTAGTAGAGAACCAAAAGCTCGTATCTCTGTTTCCCAGCCTTTTGCATTCCAGATACCTAAGCATGGTCTGAGCAGATGAATCCCAGAGCTTATGACTCACCACCACCATTTCAGCTTCATAGAAGCACATTCCAAAAATACACTGAAAAGTAAAGCTGTTCGTCTGGTCTGTTCTAGCAGTAGAAAATGAGGCTTTGTGTGATATAGCACTAGTTATTGTGTGGTGATTTAGTAAGCATTTTAAGAATCCATTTATTCAGGGCTAGAGTTATACATTTCTGTCCTGCGCAGCATCTTCTATTGTTGAATCCTACACTGCTGGCAGCAGGGAGGTACTTAAAGGCTGGATGACTAATGCAAGGGTTTTATGTTAACAGTAAATATTTTTGCTTCAGCATTTCTATGCATGTGTATTACTAATTCTAGTAATAATTTTTATTCACTAGCTGGTCAGTGGTGATCTATGTCTTTCCCAATTTATGTGAGCTGAGGTCTCTTGCCAGCTACTCTTACTGACATCTCTGGCACTATCCACGGCTGATCTCTGCTTGACAGTTGCTGTGTCTCGGTGAATCACTCTGCTGAGATTGCTCCACACCTCCTCTTCTTAGCAAATTGCCTTCTGAGCCCTGGCACTGAAATGCAATTGGTTATGCTTCATTATCTCATTCAATAGAAATTCAGTCTCCTGAAGACTGCAATTACGTTTTCTCTTTGTCTGAAAGACACAGAATTCAACTGCAAACTTGCTGGTCTTCTCTGAAGCAGGAAAGGGAGGACAAGGCAGAAAAATACTAAACCAAACCAGAGACAATGCACTTTGACAGACTTATTTTGTAACTTTTCCTCTGCAACTTGCATGTGGAAGCTGAAAGCTCTGGATAAGGCAGCTAGCCCAGCAGTGAGGGATGCAGATGGGGCTGGAGGTTATGGCCCAGCTTGGCCACAAGGCATCAGTGACTTTAAACCCCGTGGCTATCTTCAAGGCCTGATGCCTTGGCACTCCGGACTCATGCTGCTTGTATAATCTGCAAACTCTGTATTCTCCAAGCAGATCCCTTGTATTTATTGTGCATTAAGATTCTTAGAAGGGCTATAGGTATCGTGCTCTCTGTTCAGTAAGGATAGAGGTCTATCTACAAAAACAGGTCAATCAGTCATAGCTGGAGGTAGTTGTTTTTGCCCAAATTGAGGATAAATGGATTATTGACAATAAAGGATCCTTGCTTTACTGTCCTTAATTCCTCTTCCTGTCTTAAGATGAAGCTGAATGCATGAAAGAGGCTTCTAGCCTCAGTCCCAGCACTTAAACTCCTGCTGTGACAAGGACTGTGGCTGGTAGTGGAATGGATGACACAAAGGTACAAATACTTGGCCAGTGTTTTTCTTTCTTTTTTTTTTTTTTTTTTCCTCTGTGGAGTGTGGAAGCGGACATGACTTCACAAATCCAGTGCTGCTTTTCTGCAGAAATTCAAACTTCTGGGCCTGTAAGCTTTATCTGCTCCCAATCCCAAGCCCAGTCCCCTTCTAGTTCTCTTCTTCTCAGGTCTGCCTCATTCTGCTTGCTGTCCTCAGGCTTGCTGAGTTATTCCATATCACTCTTGTGAGCTCAGAGGATTTTTCAAAGTGATGGCTTTATTTTTCTCTGCTCTTCAGTCCTGCCAGACTGCCCTGCAGCAAAATGCATTTCAGGTATGAGATCTCACCAGTCCCTCTAGGAATAAGGCACTGCTTCATTTCTCATCTGTACAAGGGAAGCAATCGCTGCCGCTGTCTCATGTGATATGAGAATAGAAAGTTCATTTGTAGGTATGGGATGTTGGGACTCCATAAGCACAAGGCCATCCAAGTTTTATAGGAGAGCTGTAGATGTTTCTTTCAAGATTTTTCCTTTCCTTACTGATTTGTTTCTATAGGATCATTCTCTAAAGATCATTCATTAGCATACACTTTTGGCAGAGAAAAACAATGTTGTTCGGAGAAGACAAGCAGCATGAAGAACAGCCCCCTCACTTAAGCTCTATGACTATTAGCATCTGTTGGTTCAAGACGAATTGTAACTTGTTCTTCCCAGTTGTAAGGAAAATAAAAATTTCCCTGCTAGAAATTTTTCAAGCTGCTAGAAATCTGTGTTGGATGGGGCCCAGGGCTGGAGACATTCGCTTTCTAGCTGTGTTGTTGCTTAAGTTCAGGTTTGGCTGCGTAGCAGCCAGCTAGTTTGTCCTCAAGATATTTAGATCGTGTTGGTTGTTACTGTATGTGACAGAAAGAATATCACCTGACAGATTTCATGTCCTCTAAGTGGTTCCCTTTAGACTTGGCTTTTCTCAGCCTTTTGTAGCCACCTCAGGTTGTGACATACCTTTAAAGCTCCGGGAAAAAAAACACGTCTGTATTAATCCATCTTGTACCTTACATGGCTGGTTTCCATGGCTAGAAGCATCATCTCCCTGAAGACTGGAACATGGCAGATCTGAATTTCTTAATTCAGACATTTTCCAGTGAAAGAGCAAAACCATTTTTTCTTGCAGGTTGCTCATGCATGTCAGCATCAGGTGGTGTCTCTTGCTTTTAATAGTTTAGTCTCTAGAGGTTCTCCCATTATTTACCAAGCGACTGCTGATAGAGAAGCTAGGAAAGCATTTCTGCTGAACTTCAGAGCCTCAGCCATCTCTTACTGTTGGTCTGAACATCTCGTCCATTTCTGCAGTCTCTCCATATTACCTAAACCTTTCACAGACAAGGATAGGAATACAGAGGGAATTTCTGAGGTACTAGTCCTCCTTTTCTGCTGATTTGAGAGAGAGTTTAAAGGTCTGTACCTAATGCAAGATTGTGCTAGGATAACTTGTTCAGCGCTTTGCAAAGATATGTGTTGGAGCAGAACATTGAACAAGTCCCAGCTGATGCCTTCATGGCAAAGACAAGGCTATCCAGTCTTGCAGGCTGATGAGCTGTTTTCTGTATTGACTTTGCTTGTTCTCACAGAGCCAATTCCTGACTGTCTGGTAATAAAGCTTTTGCTACTTCCTGCACTCTTCCCTGGTTAAATTGCTTCAGGCTTATGGAGGGGGTTGGAAAGCTCTTTTATCACATTGTATTATGTTTTGCTTTGTAACAGAGAACTTCCAGAGGTGGACACGGAGTGTAGACATGCTTGCATGCAAAGCCTGGCCATTTAACATGCACATTGTGCAGAGCTTGGTTAAAGAGAGTTAATTTTTTAGATTAGTGATAACTTGACTTTTTCTTGTAGCATTTTCTTTGTGTTGCTGTTGGATTCTTCTGGATTTTTGTCAGTGACAGCATGCCTCTGGCTCTCATTACCTGCCTGCTTTCATTAAAAGATCTTTATTCCTTTTTCTAGATTGCCATTGAAGATTACAAAAATGCACCCTGCTTTCTGGCAGATTTCTCACCTTAGCCAAATGTGCTCTTCTTCAAAAGATTGGGGCTTTATCTTGTGATGCTATCCCTTTTTAATAATGTTACAGGCAACTGTCAGTAATTTGATGTCCCAACTGTTCTTGGTTTTGAGACATTGTACAGAAACCAAATATATTCCAGCTGCTTCTGTAATAATAAACAAGTACTTTTGTGACTAGCAGAACTAATGAAAACTGGTTTCCTGTGGCTTTGTGACTCATGATTGATTCACATTTTAACTAAATTATTCTAAAGCTATGGTAGCGAGGTAGAGCTTTATAAGACATCAGAGAATTCACAACACGTGAGGATGAATCCAGAAGAGAGAATATTATGGTCAAGGGAAGGGCTTTAACAGAGTTTGTAACAGTGAGCTCTGGAGGATTCATAGCAGCGTACAAAAAAATTCCACAAGGTGGAATTTCTCTTGTCTAATAATTGAAAAATTTGATAGACATTGTGTGTAGTTAGGCACACAAAATGAGTTTTTCCCATGAAGGTTTCTTGACAGTTGGTAAAGGCTGAGCTCACTCTGTCTAGTATTCTCTATTCACCGTAACATTGTTCTTCACTAAATGACTGTTTATTTTTCATGGAGTTTGAAGGATTTGGTACCCTTGAAGACCTCTGTCCAGATGGAATGCCTTCAGCCAATAGGTTTACATGTGGCTGTGGCAGCAGGCAGAGAGAGTTACGTGGACAAAGATGGTGCTTTCACATTAAGGCCCTAACCAACCTAGTGTAATTTAAAGGTCTTTCCTGGGAATGCAGCAAAGCAGACTTTTCCTGGGGAATGTCTGTCGGGGTACTCAAGACCTAAGTCTGCCCTGACACCCTGATGATCTCAGGCTTTGCTGTTACTTTTCAGTGATTGCTCTGCTTGTCTTTCTAAACTTTTGCTTAGGTGCTCTTATTTCCTTATTCTTTGTATAATCCTTCCGTTTCAGATCCTCCACTCATAATGCAGCTGGTCAGAGTAAGGGCATGCTTGCTGTGGATTTAGTCGGAAAGGTAGTTCAGTGGGCCTTTGTCTGGTAAGTGGTACTTTGTCCTGTGAACTAAGTCTGTATAAAAACTGCCATAATGTTTTATGAGGAAGAACTTCGGTTTACCGAAACACTAGGGCACTAATTGAACACTGCTTATACTTCAAGTATGTACTTCTAGAATGAAGTCCACAGCTAGTGTTTAGTTGGCTTTTTCACCACTCTTTAGTATGTTTGTCTAATACTTCACACTTCAAGACCATTTCCAAATACCTTTGTTTTTCTTTTCCTTGACTTTTCAGTGATATGTCAGCAGCTACTTATGTGAAGAATTCCCTAGCTGAGCTGCTATGGATGATGAAACGCACATTGTTTTTGGTGAAAGCAACTTTTAAGAAATAAAATGTGAAAAAACTGATGTAAACCCTCAAAATCCTGGGTGCTCCAGGGAGTGAAATGCTCTGAAATCCCAGATTTACCTCCAGAGAGGTAAAGTGCAGTACAAAATGTGAGAATGTTGTCTTCCTTTTTTATTTTTTTTATTTTTATTTTTTTAACTGTAGACAAGCTACTCACCCGTGATGCTGGCATTGCTTGTTCCCTCCAGCATTTTTTTTTTTTCTGTTCATTTTCTAAATATCATTAGTACTGGCTTTGTCTACTACCTCAACATAGTGTGAAGTGCTGAATAAATGTGGTGGAGTGCCTGCCTAATATCTTCCTGAAAAGATTCTGGGCTCCTTGGCAGATCTGATTTGGCAGTCTGGTAAGCTTTATTCAAGATAAAGAAATTTTCATGTGGTGTCCAGTTAAAACAATTTTTTCTTTTCCCCTGAATTGTCATTACATTGTGTCTAGTTGTGTAATAAATATTCTTTTCACCTGGCTACAGATAGTTACAGATGGATATGATTCCCATATTGAACCATCCCATGGACAGTTTGAGGGAGACTGTAAACAGAGTAAGTCTCTGTGGCATTTCACTGTGGCATTTCAAAAGGATTTGGGTTGTTTAATAATGTTATGGCAGATAAAGCTCACCCTGGAATTTAAGTGACAGATGGATGCACCCTGTAGCCTCTGTGGGCTTTAACTTAACCTTGAAGTATGTGGAGTCAGTCTCTTCTAAATACCTTGAAGTGAAAATTGATTTGGGCACCAAAATCATGCACTAGGCACTCAACTCCACAATTTAGATTTTTAAAATCCCTGCCCAGCCCCTGCCTAATTGGGAAGGTTGTGAGGTTTTCTTGGGAAAAAGTCCCTTTGGCTCTTATTTCTGACCCTAGGCATTGAGAGAGCAGAAACTATCAAGGTCTTGACATTGCTGCATAGTTAGGAACATAGCTTGCATCTTACTCCATGACAGTCCAGCCCAGACCGGCTTGTGTATAAATCTCAGGCTCCCCCTTCTTGCTAATACGACATCTCTTGCAGCAATGCTTGCTCTTTTGGTGTCTCATTGTCCTGGTGAATATCTAATTATTGTGTACAAAGTGGGACAGCTATAGCACCCCATATGGAGTACGTTGTCACACAGGCATTGCCAGCAGAACTGCCCTGTGTCTGCACACAACTTTGTTTGTAAGTAGATATCTGGTACCTTAGGTCACAGTAAGCAATCTGTTTTGGAGCAAGAGGAGCTTAGTCTTTAGAAAGTTTGTGGTCTTATTCCTACCTCTTTTTCTTCCTGGCAGTCTTCCAGCTCCTCTTCTGTGCTGCATTACCTTGTGCTTGGTTTAGCCTGTCTGTGTACCTGTGTAAACCCCAGTGCACTGGTCTATTTTCAACAGTTGCCACATGTTTGTGTGAATGTTTTCAAAGGAGTCATTTTTCTGATGTTTGGTCATGGTGAGTTCACACCTGCTGTCAGCTGTGAGCCTCCCTCACTCAAAAACTTCCATTTGGTTCTCTTCAGATGTGCGGATGTGTGGATATAATTACTCTTCCCTGCTTATCATTAGTGTACACTTTCTTTTTTTACTCCTTTTCTTCCAAGTCTTATCTGCCTGGATCCCCCACGTGTCCAAAAGATAGCATTCAATTGATGACAAAATGCCTTGTCCATTTCATAAGGAATTTTTGCTGCCTTATTCAGGTACTTCTGAAGACTGAAGATCTCACCACCATCCTTACTTGTCAGTTATCCCTGCAATATTAAAGAACTGCAGATCCCCACGTCACCAGAAAGAAAGTTATTTAATAGAAGTAGAAAATTAATGGTGGTAAACTAATAATTAGTTTGGCCCTTTCTTCTTGCTGTCTGAAGTTTTCTCTTTTCCATGGGTAACCTTAGCAAGGACAAGAATCATGAGACACTGTAATGCTGTCTCTAATGCTCTGGGGTGCATTCAGATGAACCTAGCTCTGGGTGGCTGCAATCTCTTCAGAGGTGAGAACTTGACTCTAGCACAATAATACACACACAGTTTTGTTCAATGCACTTGTACTGTCCCACATACACCAAACAGATCCATGTAACTCTTCCATGTTCCATCTTAACGTGGAAGATCATGGAACAGTTTCAGGTAAGTTTTGGCAAACCAGGGATGGAGTACTCCTTTTCTAGGTCACATTATCACTTTCAGGGAGCTCACAAAAGCTTTGATAATACCTTCTTTGTCCCTTAGATATTCAGGTTTTTAACTGAAACAAGCACCAGCTAATCATGTCTTTATGGTACCCTCTCAAATGTTTGGTTTGTTCTTTATCTGTAGCGGAAAGTAGCTTGTGAAGGGTATTTAGTCACTGTTTACAGTGCTGAGTCATGAATGATGAAGTTTTTGGCTAGCTGGGATGGGAGGCACAATTGATACTGAGAAACTGTTTTCATGGAACAGAACAGACATGTTAATTTTTGATTTATTCATAACTCAGGGGGAAAAAAATCAATGTTTGCCAAACGAAAAGAGTAGAATCAATAGGGAGAGACATTTGCTTTTCAAGCTAGTGAGAGGGTATTAAAACATGAGTTAAAAAAAATAGAATTAAAAGCCATAAAATAGTCATGACAATGTAATTTTAATCTTAAAATTGCCAAGGCATACAAGTGGATTATAATGTTTTGCAATAAAAGATAAATGATTGATGACTTAGATTTGGAGCGACTTTTTGATATAGAGCATGGAGAATGGGGTAAATACATTTTACAGTGAAAACACATTACTTTCCTTTTTCCTTTTCTTCTGTATATTATAGCTCTATGGGCTGTTTTTCTCCAAGGGAGAAAGGCAGGTCAATGTTAGGCAAAGAGATAGAAAGAGCTTCATCAAAAGAA
>VXAV01000874.1:83950-94173 GCA_013399715.1 Alectura lathami | reverse complement strand
AAAAAAAAAAAAAAAAAAAAAAATTGATGCTGTTGTCAAATTCATGATGAAGTTCTGAAGTGTGAAGTTTCTACCGTGCATCAGCAATGGGGGCAACCCTGAAGGTGTCATGGTGCCTGTGGTTCCACACTCCCTAGGATTTTGGTCTCAGCCTCTGCTGCTGGAGCTGCTCTTTGTGTAAATTAAATCTTAGTGGGAAGCATGCTTAAACTTGTGGTCTATCATGTACTGGCTATATGTCATGACTTATCTTTGTATCTTGCCTGTGGTAAACATTTATTTATAAAGAGTAGCTCAGCTCTAACAGAGTCCTGTCCCTGGCTGGCAGTGATAACAAGAGATCGTATCACTGACTGAGTTGTGCAAGACTGATGTGCAGAAGATTTTTCACTGTCTTGTGAGGCAATTATTCTGGGACCTCAATGTCTTCACCCCTTGGAGATTTGTTTTAAATCCTTCCTTTTCCTCCTTCCCTTCCCTTACCACATGACACTGCCCTGGTAATCAACCTGACTCTTATGGGCTGCCTAAATGACCTCCAAAAACCCCAGTCTCCAAACTGGTAGTGATGGCAGAAGCCCCTTGCCAGAGGAGAGGGCTGGTGGGCACCTTCCGTTTTCTTGCTGTGCTGTTTCTGAATGATAGGAGAGATCTGGATCACACCCAGAGGCAGCAGGATCGGCCTGCAGACCAGAGCAGCACTGCACATGCTATCCCATCCCTTCCCGGCTTGCATCCGCAGCCATCGCTCAGGCAGGGTTATTTATCGCTTTGCTTCTGCATGCAGCAGTTTGATTGTGTAGCTCTGAGTTAATCAGCACCTCTGGGATCTGGGCGCTGTCATTCCAGCCAAAGAAATGCACTTGCTTGAGCTGGCTGGTACCAGCTTGGTGTGGGAGAGGAACAAATCCCCCTGACTTGAGGTGTATTGATTAGAGAAACTACTATTAAACCTTTTGATGTGGGAACACCATTCCTGCTATGCTGTTTGCCAGTGAGACGTTTTAGTGTCTAGGCAATGTATGGAATAAACAATAGCAGTGTATTTCCATAAACTTTATTTGGAATAAACAATAACAAATGTAAACAATCCAATTTGTGCCGGTTAAGATAATGGAGAACCAGTCTCAACAACTAGCTTTTAGGATGACCCCTGTGGGAGTTGTGCAGGAACTTCTCATTAGCTGCATCATTTCACAGGTAGTAAGTGTATGATGGGGATTCTTTTTCCTGATGCAGTCATTACCGGGTGCTGTCAGGTGCAAAATACGATGCGACTTTATTGACCTGCCTTCCTTAGCCCAACATGGACAATCATACATTCCTCTGGGCTGATTTCCATAAATGTGAATGAGGGAGATGATTACTCGCTTGTAGCAGGCAACAAAAGCAGGATGCATCCTGTCCTCAAAGAAAGACTGATTTGACAGAGAACAATGGGAGATCGCACAGAAACTATTTAATTCCAGTCCCTTTTGCCTGCAGCTGCATTGAAAACAAGGCAATGAGATGATCTCACTGATGCAGAATTCAAGAAATGCTGCTCAAACTTTTTCTGAACTTGTTTTCTCCGTGGGCTTTTATTGGGTATACATCTTGAGGAGGAGTAGGGTGGGGGAACCATACACAAAATAAAAACAACCCAATAAGTGAAATCTTGTTTTTGCCATACCCTAAAAAACAAGTCAAACTATCAAACTTATTCTTGTTTTACTTTATGGAGGGTGGAAAAAAAAAGCCAGAAACCAAACCCCAAACCCTCTCCTTTAAAACAAGGTTAGTTTGTAGTGTTTCTCCTTAGCCTTTTTGATTTATGCCAAAAGGGTTAAGGGAAGTTTTTACTGCAATGTTTGGATATTCTTGTGAAACTTCCTGCAACAGGCTTACCAATCCTTACAGACTTAAGCTGTTTTTTAAAAATTACATATAACGAATATTTGAAAGTTACTGGTGTTTCATTATGTCAGTCTAAAACTCCTTCAGGCATACCTACTCACCATCAAGTGTCCTAGGGCAGCTGTGCACTCTTTCCAAGCCACTGGGGTATGCACCTGAAAAAAACTGTCATGCTGAATGTGTCTTTGCTCTTTCTCAGTCGTGTCTTGTCTTGTTTGAAGTGCTATCTTTTTTCTGAAAATTTTGCTAAGAATGATGCAAATTCCATAAGATTTTGAATTCAAGCAGAATAGGGCCAAGAACTTAAGTTGAGTGGTGCCAGTGGGTGACATGCTAATGAGTAACTTTAGCTCGGCAGAGTGTTGAATTGCCTTTAAGCACATTCTTACAGCTCAGGCCATGCGTAGCCTCGTGGTAGGAGATATCTCTTGAGTGACTGGCAGTGGTTCTGTTAAATTGGGGTCAGCGTCCGCAGCACTGTGTAGAAAGGAGTCCTAAAATTACAATTAAAATTACAATCAGTAAAATACCTGCTGGATGGCCAGCATTCAAGTTGCATCAGCATTGCTAAACACAGTTATGGAGCAGCTGCAGTTGGAAAAATGAGTGTCGTGCTGGGAGCATGTGGGTATGGTAATGGTGCATGCCCTGGGCTACCAAAGGGTTGTTTTAAAGTCAAGGGCATGTGTGCCCCATGTGCAGACAGTACAGCTGACCCTGCTTCCTGGGACTGCAAGTGCTGTGCTGAAGGTGGTGAGTAATGCCATGCCAGAAAAAATGATTTCATTACTTCTGCTGGAGCCCAAACCAAGCCTGCTGTCTCACGTGCTGTGCAGGAGCAGATGACTGGGTGGGCTGCTGGGTGAAGAACCTCTGCTTCTCTCCTGCAGCAATAAATGCTGAGCGGCTCTGTTCCAACAGGAACATTGTAATGACATTATCTCATTACAGTAGTGCTAATCTTTCAAAGACATCTACAATGGGAAATTAAATTAGAAAGAAGTTGTAGAAGTGCAGTAAATGGTTGTCCTTGTGGACCTCAGCAGTCCATGCAATATTAACAGGGCTGGAGAATCTAGTCCATACTGAAGATTTCCCTGCCACATGGAAGTTGATGCCTGTACCATTCTACTGCACAACCCATATACAAAGACTTACAGACAAAGTGGAGAAGATATAGTAAGAAGGTGATGTCTGAATGTAGTGCAAAGGCAACCAATTTAGGCAAAGGAGGAAAATTACCATTCCTGAGTTCTTTGGAATGATGCAGTTAATAACAATTCAAATTACATTTTTTTTTCTCCTCACAGGAAGTGTGACTCATATTGTAAAAATGCTATTTTTCAACTAAACTGTCCTTTTAACTGGTGGAAGGAGTTGCTTCTGCCTTGAGAAGCGCTTGAAATAGTTTAGCTCTGATGATCTCTAGTGTTGTATTTCTGGTGGAATATAATGCATTTCTATTTTTATTAATTTCTTCAGATGGGCAGCTTTTGTGTAACGAGTAAGCTTGGATAAACATTCATTTCTGAAGTTGTCTGTGGAATCATCTTATATCCTGTTTGAGAGAGAAGACAATGGTGTGGAAATGAAAAATGAGTTTGTGTAAAAAGTTATCTTTCCTCCAAGATACTACGGAAATAGTGTTTCAGAGCAGGGTTTATTACTTTTCTCTAAGATATATAGACATGTGTTATCAGTTTAATGCAGCTATTGGATTCGTAGAGAAGTAACATCACTTTCAAAGTTGCAAGTAATATTGAGTAGATCTTAGAGAGCTGAAGAACTTTGATGCCTTAGTTCAGCCTTTGTTGCTTGTGTCTCCTGGTATCTCAAGAGCTTTTCTGAAATTACCTTAGCAATCCTAATTTTCTGTTCAAAAAAAATGTGTCTACTGCATTCCACTTATTTCACTGGAGAGAAAGTTATGCTTAAAAATATGTACCAGACTATTTGGATAGAAATGTCAAATGGGAGGAGTGGGAACCTTCTCAGTGGATATTTGAGATATCTGCATTGAGTGGGTGTTGCACAGGTACTTGTTTAGCACAGGAATCGTATTTCTTCTTAGAAGACGCACACATTTTCATTCAGTGAAAAGATGCAAAATCTGGAAGATAAACTTAGTTTGAAGAAAATAACACAGGCACATACACACACACATGAATATATTTAGTGCTTTGTATATTTATAGGGTTTAAAACTTTAGACTGATCTTTCCTCATACCAGGATTACAATAAAAATTTCTACTTTTTGAACGAAAGGATAACGGCTCAAACCATTGTCTTTCCTTGTCCTTGGTATTAGCATTTCCTTGTTATATTTAATGAATGTCATCTTCCTGGATGTACTAACTTCTGAATGAGAAAGTCTAAGTGGAAAAAAATTGAAGGAGGCAAGATAATGACAAGGACTGCAACTATCAGATGATATGGAGGTGTGTATGTTCTCTGCTTGAAGTAAAATAAAAACCTGGGTTTAAGCAGGAGCTTATCCATAAACCTACATGCATCTGGATAAAGTCAGAACTGAGACTATTCTTGACGTAGTAGTGGTTATTTAGGGTGGAAAGATACTCCCTCCAGTAGTGCTGGAAGCCTATCTGCTACAAGTCATAATGCCATCCTCTACATTTTGATTTGAATGCAGTGAATTGCAAATGTCAACTTCTAAAAACATCAGCAGTAAATTGAGCATCTCATTTGTAACTGTAAGGAAGAATATTACTGCTTCAAACATGCAAATTGAAAAGCATGGAAACAGTCTCTTTTTTTTTGCATCTACCTTGAAACTGTTGATCTGTGGCTGCATGGCTGTTGCCCTTGAGATGTATAAATGATAAGAACAGTAACATTTGTCTAGATCACTCTGTATTAAGTGGTAAGAGTCTCCTGGGCATTCAACCACATGGCTGAGTGCAAATTGTGAATCCTAGAAAAATGTTACATGAAGGCAATCAAAATGCGGTATCTATCTGCTTTCTAACCGTGATGTAAATAACGCTCCCATGCTAGCTCAGGAAGAATGCCTGAAGTAGCAGCAAAAACTGAAATCATTGAAATCATTGTCAGGTGTGCCTCACAGGGCTTTCGGAGTACGACTTACTACTCAACAGTAATAAGCAATGGGACAGCCACCAGTCCAAAATTGCTCAAATGAAGTGAAACAGTAAAAACTCATTTTAAACCTTGACCTTTCTAGAGCTAATTGCTGCTCCAGGGCAGGAGTTACCACTGCCCTTTGGAGTCTGATCGTCTGATCCTTCAGTTATCCTGCCTGTGTGAGCACTGTGCCATGACAGCGCCTGTGAAGTGGTGAAGGGCTGTGATGGATGCCATTAAATAAAACTGCCTCAAAGATTGGTACTGCTTGTTATAATGATTTCAAGACACAATGGACAGATGACTACTGTGCTTCCCTTGCCTCAGGCTGAGTGATAAAATTATTTTCAAGTCACTCAACTAAAAGAATATTCCTTACAGGAAACTTGTATAGAATTTAATAGATGCTTAACAAAAACTCATAGTTCTTACTGCCTGTGGGATTCTCAAGGTGTTTCTCTATGTCCTACTGAGTGCTAGCAGACATTTTTACGTGGGACACTATGAAAAGTTAGTATGCTGATTGATTTGTGGAAAACACCTTCACGCTCTCATGTTTTACTTCTGTTGAAAGTATCACAATGCATTTTGTGCTAGTCCAGAAAAACCACAAGGTTGCTGAAGTCCCCATGAGCTAGACTGAGGCCTTGTGATTGAACAGGGCAGCTCCTGGTGAGGCTGCCTTTGGCTCAAAGCAGACACAAGGGCACTTACCTGTCTCCTGTTTGTCTCAGCTTGGAGACTCCAAGTCAGAATGTTTTCAGTTATTTGGAATAAACTCTAGAGAAATTTCTACTCTTTTCTCTTCAGCTTTTCCGTTCCATGCTGTATCTGTAACATGAACATGAGAGTGCCTGTGTGTTCCAAGCTACTGTCTTCCATCCTAAGCTGTTCTAAGGGTTATAGACTTTGGCAAGTTGGATAAGAAGTTGCCCAAAGGGCTGGTGGCAGTCACAGCATCTCTGATAGGGTGTCTCCATTTGGCAGGAGTAACATGTTGCCTCTACTGTTGCTTAACATATTGATATGATTCTTCCTCTTCATAAAGAGGCAAATCATAGGTAGCTGATGGCTGATCACAAATAGATTGCAGAAAGAATATTGCTGGTCCTTTATTAAAGAAAAATAAAAAAGCAGCAAATGGTGTATTTCTCTTCCAACAAGTTCATTCCCAACAATCAGACTTAATTTGGCCTCCGATCACTCCTAATTTTTTTCCCACTTCATTAAAACACCTTTTTCAACCATTTCCAAATCCACTCTTTTACTACTTTGGTGTGGAAGAATTAACAAGCATTTCTCAAAAGGAAAGAGAACTTGCAGAATTTACTAACAACTTGATTCCCAGGGAAGATGTAAAACCATCCCTAGTTTCCTTGGAAGATGCAGTGGCTGTCATGGTAAAGTGGGCTAATTGGCATCTTCATGTTGATACTCTGTCAACTCTTTGCTCCACCAAGGGCTCAAAATGCAGCATAAATGTGGATGGAGCTGAAAGAACATGTTTTCTCTCAGCCAGCAGCAGTCGCAGGAAGCAGCATGTGTTCTAAGCATGTGGTCTGAGTGTCCAGTGAGTTTGGAATCCAAGCTATTTATAAAAATTCCATTAGTACCAGAGGAAGGAAAGTGTTTTCTAAGTTTCATGTGTTTATCTGTTCACTTTAAACAGATGCTTTCCTTCGTTCCGTTCCCATCTGTGAGAAGATGAATGGTTAAGAATTCTCCTACGCAAATGTGGGTGCAATCATCAATGTAACTGATGGGTTGGATTCAGTGCTGTGTTTATACCTCCTGAAGTTTCTGGCAGGAGGACTTGTTCATGCTAGATGCAGAAGAGCGTTTTGCCTCCTGGGACTAGGACTGAGGAATCTCATCTCATCTCAGGTGCTGCTTCTTAAATGCCTCTTGGTTGCTACTGGTGTAGGCCTGGGTAAGACAGATGGTTTGGTGGGAGAGATTTGCTTGTCTGAGCTATCTATCAGTTACAGACATGAGCAGCCAGACAGCAAAACTGCAAGTGGATTGCTTGGAAAAAATGAAAAAACACACAAAACAAGCTCTGAGGCTAGGGTGGCTGTCAGCACTGGCCTCCTGACTCAAGCCCATCCCTTGGCTGCTCAGTGCCAGCAGCCTGTGAGCACCAATGGCCATGCAGCAGCTCTCTCCTATGGTGCTCTACGTGCCCCTGGCCCTGGTGGCTTCAGCATGGACCTCCTTAAATGTTTTTAGTTGAAACAAAAGCAACGAACAAGTAATCATTGGACTCACACATTGTACCACTGCTGTAGTATTTTATGTATATTTTTCTCTAAACCTCAAAAGTACTTTGTCTGTTCACTTTGGTTTCATGTTCTACAAACTCACATTCTGTCTGGATAAGCACAAGTTTCTTTGTGGCTTCTAATTGATCACGTTTTTACTGAGGTGATACAGATAGAAGTTTACCATCAGCCAGCTGTTTTCTCAGATTGTTGCCATTAATATTGAATGTTATGTGAAAAATCAGTGTGTGAGAGAGTTGAAAGATGAGCATTGAACTACTGAAAGTGGAGACAGCACAATGTAGGTAATAAAGAAGCTCCAAAAATATTAATGGGAGAATGGAGAAAAGTTAGCTTCATTTATGAACAAAGAGCTAAGGTAAAATGCAGTATTCTCTTATATGGCTCAGTTTCGGTGTTTCCACCTGAGGCTGACTGGTGGATTTCTCCACAGCTGGCAAAACTGTGGGGCCAGAGCATCAATGGTTTGGACTGGCAGCCTGTTTGGATTGCATTTTTATTTATATTCAAAGATTGTTTGTCCAATTTTGTGGCATGAAAATGTTGTATTTTCCTGTTCAGCTAGAACACATGGTTCTGTGTGTACAGGCTAGCATGGAAGAAGGTGGGTGGTTTGTGTGGGAAGTATGCAGGATAAGCAGCACAGAGAAGCTGTGTGAAGGAAAAAAAAAAAAAAAGCAATGTGCTGTTCGAAGACATTCAAAAAATTAGAGCTATAGATGTAAGAACTTCAACAGAATAATTTGCAAAGCATTTTAGTGCCCTTCAGTCTCTTGCAAAGTTAAAATTCCTCCAGCAGTGCATTTCTTTGCAATTTGCTAGGAATTCCTGGGATAAACAGCCAACTCATCTGCAGACCTGCAGGAAAATAAGTATTGATCGGAAGGGAAGGGGCTGGACATAGCCATCAGCTATCCAGAGATACAACACAAGTACTCAAGAGCACTTTAGCTGAATTTAAATGACTTTTATGGAGTAATGTTCATATAGATTCAGAGTTGTTTAACTATCTAGCCAGTTTCTTAATATGATAATGAACATTGAAAATCACTAATATAACAGATGTTAATGTTAGGCAATTAATTTCTGATTTTATGAAGCTTCCTGTGGTGATAATGAACCTTGCAGTCTGAAGAAATTCTTTAACGTGTGCTGTGTGTATCATCTTGTTCAGTAGACTTCTTTCCTCATCTGATTTTTTTCTCTCTTAGGTTTACATTTTTTGTACCTCCATACATTTTAGCAGAAAAGACATGACTGAAACTATGGGATAGGCAGGGAACACATGGGTTGCTGCATCCAGTCTGCTGCAATCACGGGCAACCATACAGCAGGCGATGAGACAATTTCACAGCAACATCTATGCTTGCACATGTCCTGAGCCGCTGTAAGGAGATCACTCAACTGCCCACACATTTATTCAAAAACTGAAGTCGTTTAGGACAAAGACCAAAAGCTTCACCTGCTGCATGTCAAGTGCTGCAGTGTGAAGGAGCAGGAGGAAGCAACCCTCAGCTCCACAGCCCGAGGTCCATGGAAAGCCCTTGTTTTCCTGAGCAATCCAAACTGCCTTCCTTCAAAGCTGTAAATCTGTCAGTTGCCTTTAGATGCTGAAACTAAAAATCCCATGAGGGAGACAAGCTGTTTATACAGTGAGTTGAGAGCGTTTTAGTGCTGAGACTTCAGCTTAATATTTTACAGCCTCTTCTGTTCTTTTAACTATACTGAGGTCACTGAAGTCAGAAGAGGGATGAGGTTGCTTCATTCGGTTTTACTGCCATTGAAAACAGTCTGCATGCAGAGCTACCCTTAGTTTCTTCTCCTCCCTCCAAAGTCTCTCCTTTTATTAGTCCTTCCTGCTCTCATCCTCCGTAACTTCTCCTCCTCCTGCTTACTTTCTTTCTCAGTTCCCAAATTGCTACATTCATCACTGTCGGCTTCCCCTTCTTTTGTAAACTCCTTCATCTTATCTTTTGCTTCAGATAAATGATTTTAATTTAATATTTTAGATGTTTCCAGGTTCCTTCTGAGTTTTTCTTCTGCATCATCTTTTGCTTTTTTTTTTAACAGATATAAATATTAATTAGATTTTATTTTTATGTTGAGGGCTGTGAAGACTGTTTTGCTCTGATCCATATTTCATGTGCCGAATATCATGCCATCAGCAGTGTTCAAAATAAAGATCATATGGGAAGGAAATCTAGAGAAAACTTTCCTTTTCTTGCAATCACAGAAGAAACTCACAGTTTAGGAAGAGGTAGAGAAAAGCATAGGTGGACATCAAAGCGACATGTACCACAAGCGGACTTAGTTAATATTGGTTTTGGTATGACGTATTCAGGCTGCCTTTAGTGAAATGCACAGACTTGCACTAATGTCAGTCTGCTAAACTTGCTCCCATGAAGATACTGGATATGGAGAAGATAGAAGAGATCCAGAAAGAAAAAGCAAAGTCTTACACTGATCTTGTGTATGGGCACTTAGCCCAGACCAACTTTCTCTGTGAGCTGGATGTCAGCAAGCTTCAATGGAAATGAGCCTTTGGAGTCCTTCGTTCTGCTCATCTTCTGGGGCTTTTGCAAAATGAATATCCATTTTCATGGAAAACTGAAATGGTACGAACTCTCATAAATGGTTTGCGAGATGTTGGCAAACCGCTTAAGAAACCAAAGATAAGGCTATTAGACTGGATAGACTATTTCAGGTTTTTGAGTTCCTTTTGGAGAATGAGATGCAAAAGTTTTCAGCTTCCCAAACTCTCTTTTACCTAGGAAAATTCGGTTGAGGCTTAGGTGCTAGAATTGAAAGATTTTAGACTCCCTGCCTGTGCAGGTTGCAATATGCTGTACTAGTGTACTTACCTCATTATTGCCTTTGTTTTGAAGCCTCATTTGTATAGGTTTCTTCTAGCATTTTTTTTTTTTTTTTTTTGGGTCCAGGCTA
>VXAV01000874.1:61156-82311 GCA_013399715.1 Alectura lathami | reverse complement strand
AAATCACTAGCATGATAAATTCCTCTCTGTTTTATAGAAGTAGGAAATGGCTTTAAACTCAAGTGAACGCAGATGATCTTCCTTCCCTCTGTTTACTTAATTTTGTTCACTGAATTTTTGTGGTTGCTACGAAGTTGCATAAACTTAAATTGATATTAAATTAATACTTTATAGCTCAATTTTTAATGTGCCAAACAAAGTACTTCTGGACTCTTTCCCAGTGTAATAAGGCAGGCAGAACATACAGAAAGACTGGTGAGGAAGACAGGATTTTGTCAAAGCTTGTGAAACTTAACAGAAGATCTCATGTTTATAGCTAAGAGGAAGGAAGAATACAGTACTGTTTTTTTTTTTTTTTTTCAGTAGGCTTGGGCTTTCTATTTTTAACGTTCCCCTCCTCTCTTCCAATTGTTTGTTGTATTTCAGAGAGTTGAAATAACAGATTAAATCTTGCTCAAGCAAATATGCTGAAAATATGCAAAGGAAAATAGAGTGGCACTACATCAGCTGTGCATCCTAGTTCTGCAGAGGCTGTTTTCCTCAACAAGTGGAAAGCCAGAGAAAATGAGTGCTTAGGACCTAAAGACATCTGCATAGCAGATGGCTGGCATCAATTGCCCTCTTTGTTGACACTATTTCGTTATTTTAAAATAACAACCAAACAAAAAACTCCCAAATTTCCCTACTGTAAGAAGCCAGAATCCATATTTCTATGCTCAGCCATGTTCTGTTCCTCTTCTCCACGAGGAACCTGGATGTTTCCAAGACCCTAGGTGCATTTTGGCTGGGGCTGGTGATACCACAGCCTGGGATTCATGTTGCAGGGCCTGGGTACCAGCGTCCCAGTAACACGGCTGGAGGACAGTGCTCATCATCAGTGTTCACTGTGCCTCCAGGAAAGAAAAATCAAAATGTTCCTCTTTGCTTCCGAGCAGGGGAATCCTTGATTGAACATACCTTTTAATTGCTAACAATCTTAGGGTCTTACACATAGTTATAAAGCTGCTTATATTGTTTAAAAATTAGATGAGTGAGAGACAGAGCAGATGGAACTGCTGTTCAGGTGCCTCTTTGTCACTGTTCTGCTGTGGTTCATAAAAGCAGCTCTGAAGATGTCCCATTGAAACACCATGGGCAGAGAGGACTTCAGGTCGTGTTTCTCTAGACTGACATTTGACCTTATTTATCCTTCCTCTTACATGGCTATAGTAATGAGTCATGTCTTCTTGTCTGGGAATCAATATTGGAATATATCCTTCTCAGCAACTGAATTTTGGAGCAGTCGTGAAAGGACAAGGTTTAGGGGGTAGCCTGATTCCCTCTGTAACTGTACATGCTGTATTCACTTTATGCTAGAGTTACTGCTGGTTTATGCTGAGGACAGTGAGTGGAACAAAAACAATACAGACAGAAGCAGAATACAAATGGAAAATCATCCAGGCAAAAAAAAAAAGAAAAAGTTATTTCTTTAGAGTAGTTGCTAGTGGATTATTTGGTGCTGGCATTCTAGTGGAGTTATGTTGGTGCAATTACTTAAGCACTGAGACGAATTTTTCCTCTGAGCCAGAACTTAGAAGGTCTGTAACAGGTGCGTAGTATTTCTTGCTACTTAAAACTAGCGGCTTTACTTTTAGAGAGGAAAAGTGGATTTCAATCATAAAGATAGCTCGTCTTTTTCACAGATTACGATAGATGAAACAGAAATCGACCATTTCTGGTCCTACATTCTTGATTTCTATGTAACGCTGCTGCTATTCTAAATCAGCTCAATCTGTGCTGTCAGTGCAGGAGGGTAATGAATAAAATGGTCACTTTAAGTTTCCACTTCAAATGAGTTCAGAAGAAGCCTAGAGAGTAGAAACGATTTTGGCAGCTATGAACAGGGAAGGTATTCTGCTGAAATTCTTGTTGAATCAACAGTGTTCACCAGCTCTTCTGCTAGTTTTGGATATATTGTGAATAGTTCTGTTCTGTGATCTTTTTCCACAAGAAGTAACTTCATGTTTGTCTGATAACAGGTGGCTGCCTGTTAGAAGCTAGCAAATTCAAATCACAAGAAGTATTTCCCTTGTGCTTACACAGAAGGGAATAAAAGGTTAGAGCAGGAATACATAGCAGTCTTTTTCACCCTTTATTTACTTAAACCAGGACTCAAAGCTTGCCTATAGTTTAATCCACCTCCAGCTAGTGGATTTCAGTGTGTGAGAAAGTGAGTGGAATTTCAAGGTTGTTTTCAGGCTGGACAGAGAGCGTTGCTTCCTGTCTTATAAGTAAGAACAAAACAAAAGTCAGAAACATGCAGGATTAATACCATCTCTAAATACATTCTCTTCTAGCAGGATATATTATATTCACTCCTGTCCCCCAGGAACCTATTCAAACTGGGTAGAATTTTAAGGATGAAGATTATAAAGATAAAAATGATCTCCCTGAATAGCACTCAGAAGAAAATTGCGAGGTAGGGGAAACTTCAGGGAATTAGCGTAATAATTCTTGAGGCTCTACAAAATAAGCAGACAGCCATTTTGTGTATTAGTTAAAGCTTCTGAGTAGTCTTCAAGGTTGTAATATATTATTAAAGTGTAAACCAAGTACAGCATTTACTCATTTGCACTTGTAATTCTTCCATCCATTATTGCAGCCTGTGAGACCCTCTACATCTTTTAAAACCCAAAAACCCTGACAAAAATACCGACAAAAAAAACAAACCCAAATAACTTGAACCCCAAATGAATATAAAAATTCTCATGTATTACTGAAAAGTAGATGTGTTAGTTCCCAAATCATCATCTATTTCTTTCAACACCTGTCATCATGGAGTCTGCAACTGTTAAATCTAGCTTTAGGAACAACCTGAATATTCCACAGCACACAGCATTCAAAAGCAAAAATGAATGTGAATCATCTCTCAAAATGATTTCAAGTATTTTGGCTGAGGTTTGAGCAGAAGACTATTTTAAATTTGATTTTGTCTCCCTGCAGTATATCCTGGTCTGGCTAATGCATTTCAGAAGTTTTTCCTTAACATCCCTTGCACAGCCTGTGCTGTGTGGCTGGGTAGGTATGGTCAGTGCCACTTTTGTTGCTGGGCTGCAGCGTGGGCTCTGGGGCTTCTCAACAGTTTATCATTCAGAGCAGCAAGGGCTCTGGGCTGCCACATCTCCTATCGAGTGTGCCTTGGCCCTAATGAAATAACTTGCTGCTGTTAAATCCATGGTGTGTGGCTAGATGGCTGTTAGTGTGCAGTCCTGACGTTAACACTGCAGGATGAAGGATTTTTCCCCTCTCTAGCCAGACACCAGACCACACGTGCTCTCTGAGGATGTGTTTGGGAGCAGCCAATGAATAATTACTGCCCTTCCTAAGCCAGCCAGCTCATCAACTTGGAGAGAATATCTTTATTCTTATTAGTTTTCCTTTCTTGTCTAGCTTGGTTCTTCTTGCTTCATTTTTCAGCAGGGACACCAGAACAACTGACCACCTCAGGGGTGACAGATGCATTCTTTGCACTTGGATTTGCTTCCAGGCCAGTGCCGCAGGTACAACGCACTCTCTAAGCCTGATTTGTCCTCTCCAGAACTGGAGACCAGATACTAAAAAGGACAAACCTCAGTTTGTCTTTCCTTTAAACCATGTATAGATGACAAAGTCTTTGGAGCCATCTATGAACAGCACCTAACTGCTCAAGTGTTTTAACAGCCCCTCAGCTGCCCGTGTGCTGCTGAGATGTTGCTCTGGAGTCCAACATTGTGTTTCTGTGCAAATCTGCAGCAAGTTTCTGTAGCATGTAACTGGGAACATCTCTCTGGGATGCACAGCTGTGACAGAAAGCTCTGAACATTACGAGCACACTGTGGTCTCATAAGGCAGCAGTGCAGCATTCAGCACTAGGCACTGTGGGCGCAGTTGCATGACAGTTTGGGTGGAAGTGCTCCCCACCTTTCACTTGCTAGTTAAAGCACTTTCCCTAGAGTAGGAAATCTCAGTTCAACCCCCTCCCTGGGTGCTTGAAGCCGTGTCCTCTGCCTTCCAGCAGTGCACTACATCTGCCCTTTTCTCAGGTTGCCCACGGGAGCAGAGCCTGCTGGCCTGGGAGGGAGCGGAGTCTGTGGGACGGAAGCCTGGCTTCTAGTGCCTGCTTCCCCAGTGCCATCCGCACATCTTAAGAACAAAAAAACAGGAAAAACAAATCCCTAAACCTTTGGTTACTAAAGGCGCCACACTCAGAAATCCCGCATTGTATGTCTGACACGCTTAATGTAAGGTAATGAAATATAGAGGACAAGCCTTGAAGCAGGAACTGTGACTGTTTTAAGGTAACATCCCCTCTGCCTTTTTATTTATTTTGCAGGCCAGTATTTTCTAAAGGGAGCCTTTTAAGTAATTTCTTAATACTAAATCTCTTTGCCATTTTCCTGTCCATTCAACCCAATGTCGGATTTTTGGATAAAAAACCTTTTGTGTTTAGCCAAAGCCTTTGTGTGCAATAGACATTATAGGGAAGTCTTACAGAAGAGAAAGCAGACAGGGAAAAATGCTGTTTTTCTTGTCTTGTCTTCACACTTCACACCCTGTGGTAAGATATAACGTGAAGAGTAGTTGGTCATTAATATACTGTTTCTTATCTAAACAGAATTTGCTAGTTTTTTTTTTTTTTTTTTTTCCCATTCTAATTCCTTTAACTTTATGCATTCCTGGCTTCTTGGAAGGCAAGCACCTCAGCTTCTCTCTTTTTTTCCTTGTATGGGAATATGTTGGAAATGAGGATACGAAATGAAAATACTGTTACACAACAGTGAAACTGCAGCAGTTATATTAGGCTGTACTAACCACCAGAAGATTTAGTACCTTTTCTACACTTCAGGTCAATTAATTTATAAAATGAGAACATCTTGTACAAATACCAAGATAAGTTTAAAATTTGGGACTTAAGATCTGTTGCATCCCACGTTTAATTAGACACATACAATAAATTACAAATAGTGATTACAGAAGAAAGGAGGAGGAGTAGAGAAAGGCCACATATTGGGAGGAAAGATTTCTGCATTCTTAGGAGTAAATGAGCTCTTTCTTTAATGATCTGTGCTGGTCTTTGAAATGAGAATATCTGATTCAAAAGCTAAATTACATGAAAATCCAGTTGTGCTTAGGCAGTATTGCCAAGACATCTTTGTGGTCTGCAGTGGTAAAAACTTGTGTCAAATTTGGGTGACAGAGATTCTGCTGGAATCACCCCTCCCTTCTTTCAGAAGAAAAATTGAATATTTAGGATAATGATGAGGAAAGCCCAGAGGTCTCATAGATCCCTAAGAACTGCATTACTGAATTCAGGATACTAAAACATAAGAGAAAAGCTGCTGTACTGAGAGACTTCTGGACTTTCTGGTATTTGAGTGGTAATAGCCTCTCCTGGGCTGTTAACTGTCTGATAATGTTTAATAGATTGGTGAAGTGCACAAGGTCATGAGTAGTGTAGGAAGGGCAGAAAAAGGCACTGAGAGAAAAGAAGATCAACTCTTGTTGCTGCTTCTAATACAGTGTAAAATAATGCTGAGGCAGAGCAGCTCTGCTGAAAGCTCACTCTTCCTTAGAACCTTAGGGTTTCTCCAGTTCCCAGTGACAGTGAGACTTTGGAAACACAGCTTCTTCCCTCGAGGCAGTACTTAGCAGCATCTAACAATGTAATATTGATTGATGGGGTGGCCTGAGAGATGTTTAATTCCCACGGAAATTTATTGCTGCTGGAGAATGATAATGGGGACCTTGCACGGTAAAGAGGCTTGTAAGAGCCAGCTATTTGTCTTGTACTGCATTTGTAGCCTTTCATTAAACCCTCAGCCTAACTCCTAGGATGAAGATTGTTGGTGATGTGGAGTTTCTCAAGTCAATGCTTTGATCCATGCTATATTTTTTCCCCTCCTGTCATGTGTTGGACAAGTACAGCTAATGACACTAGAAGCGGTGGAAACAATATTAGGAAAGGGCAGGAAGGGAAGAAGGAAGGACTGTTGGACTAGAGATTTTAAAGGCATCTGCAAGTGGTGTATGATTAACACTGATCACAAATGAGCCACTTTTTGATTGTGCAGGTAGTGCTTACACGTTTGCTGAATTGGGTATCATTTTCAAAGACAAAATTGTGTCAGTGCGTGAAAAATGGTTTTACTCAGAAAGGAGACAAATTAGTAGAAACCACCCCAGAGTGAACTGAAACTTTGGATGTAAGTTAAAGAAGATCTAAAGGATTGCATATTAATCAAACAGTGTCACTTTGTTCCTGAGTACTTGTGCTGCTGTCACTTGCCTGTGTGGAAAAGTCAGTTTAATGCCTTTCTTAACAGAGTATAACTCCCTTTCCTAAGCCTTGTTAAGAATCAAAGTTGTCATCAATCCTCATCTGATTTTGGAGGTTAATATAAAGTCTTTTTGCTTCTCAATTTACCGTAGTGCACTGTTATGTGTGTGGGAACACTTCCCAATATTTCAAGCCTTAATTTATTGTTGCTAAATGCAAAACATACACTGGAGAAAAATGTATTTATTCTGCAAGGTAGCTCTCAGCCTGCACATGAAGAGGGAGTTTTATTAGTTTTTAGGTCTCAGTCAGTTAAGTACTCTTTCTCAAATTGGTAAAGGCATCATTAAGCTCTGCAAGAAGATGATCTGTATTAAAGTAACAAGAATTATCATTCCTCTGTGTAGCCTAGCTGGGCCTGAATGGAAATTTCTTTCGAAATTGGCTCAGTTTTGCTGTTCTTTCTCTTTTGTTCCTGTTTCTCATGCAATAGCTCAGCCTACTGTTTTTTTTTTTTTTTTCCTCCTGTGACAGGAGACATAAGTGTTAAAATGCTTATTAACATAAGCCAAAGCTATGAATTTGAATACACCCACATTCAAACTGGAAACTTGCCATCTGGGCCCATCTTTGTGTAAAACCTGTCTCTAGTGCTGTTTTCAGACTGTTTGAAATGAAGCGCTGGAAAGATCAAGATGTTTTGCTCCCAGAGAACTTTGGGACACATTTTGGAGAGCTCTGTATAAGTGGATTTACTTATTTATTTATTTTAACTTTCACAATCTGTAATTTCTATAGCTGTCACTTCCTCGATTTTCAACAAAGAAGTAACTGCATAAATACTACCATACAGAGATTTTCATTTGCTATAAAGTGATACAGCACACATAATGTGTAGGTTCTATCACAGTCTTTTAAGAGGTTTTCATTTTTTCATTTGATTAAATATGTAATGGTTTATTTGGCAAGCTCACAATTTTGATTGCTTCACTCCTGGCAACTCCATTTCTATTTAATTTGCTAGGTTTGTGTTTTTGTTGTTGTTGTTGTTTTAGGAAGAAGCTGGAATAAGGAAAAATGTATGTCTACTGACAGTGCTGCCTTAAATGAAAGGAGAAATAAAGTGTGATAGAAAGGTCGTGCTGCTAAAGATGCTGTGCTGGCACTGGATAGACTATTTTAAAATTTGTTTTCATCTAACATGAGTTACGTTGAAGGCTGGATTCATGAGATAAAATGACATCGAGAGCTAGGTTATACTGTTCCTATGAGTCTTGCATGCAAATCGCGATGCAGACTTCACCATATGCATGGTAGCAAAGTTCTTGTAAATGCAAATTCTTTATAAGCAAAAGTTATCTCAGATTTGCATTTTGCTGGATGATGGGAAACAAGGTTTGAAGGAGGTTAGCAGCAAAACAAGTTCATAGTAAGGAGGAAGCCAAATACTGTGGTGTTACAATCTCATGTGCTCATTGCATTTATTTTATATGCCTATTTAATCATTCCTCATCGGTGCAGAAAAAAATCTGACCACAAAGAGGGTAGAAAATAGAGTGCTCAGAACTTAAAGGATGGATGCATTGCTGGGGAACCTGTATTTATAGCAGTAAATAAAGCAGAAGTAATATTGAGTCAAATAGAGGAGGGCCACCTAACCACTTCTGTCCTGTTCTTGGCTTTTGCTTTGATTTTTAAGTTGCCTATAATTTTGCAAGTAGAAGAGTGAGTAGAAACTGAAGTATATTTGGATGAGTCTTCTATTCGCCCCCGCTGTCATTCAGTGCTGAAGTTTGGTCTTAGACCTATGCAGCTTCAGTGAGAAGTGAGTGTTCGTGGTAAGCTTAGGAAGTCACTGGACCGTCCTGTGCATTAGGTGAAAATGTTGCCAAATCCAGCTGGTGCAGTTCTGCACCAGAGCCCAAGAGAATGGCATTATTTGCTTAGGTTTTAAGAGAATGGTAAATGTTTTAAATTGTTTTCCAGTTTTGGACTGCTTAGTAGTTAACTTGTTCCTATGAAGCCACAAAAGCTAAATGGATTCTTCAAAANAAAAAAAAAAAAAAAAAAAAAATAAAAAAAAAAAAAAAAAAAAAAAAAAAAAAAGATCACACACAACAAACAGTGAAACTTGAGAATCTCTCCGGAGATGAGTGTGGAGAAAACAAATGCCACAAGTTACTGCGCTGTGCTACATGGAAGCATCGAGTTGTTCAGGGCCAAACCAACTGTCTTTCGTCAGGGAATAACATGACATTATCTGAACTCAAGAGCGTGATCCAAGTGAGGTAGACTCTCCAGACTCTAAAAATAATGAAACAAACAAATATCCTTCATTTAGCAGTCAAAGTCTGCTTCTAAGTTCACCACCCTCCAATTTCTTCTAAGATACATCATTCAAACCAACAAACAAAACATTGGACTACAGCATGTATGTCAACGGAAAATCTCTAAAGAATAATCTAAATTATTTTAATATTATCTATATTTAATATAAGGATGCTTTGTTATCCAAAAGAAGTTAAGAGGATATTTTGTTAATCTGACATGGAGAAAGCATTGAAAATTGGTGCAGTCCAGGAAGCTGAAAATTTTTAATTAAAAATGCCAGGCTAATTTGTTTCACTCTGAGCTGTTGCTATTTTGCTACTGGGCTGTTGTGCAGTCTTGTTGGCTATTTGTCTGAATATAAATAACTGTGATTTTCACACTTGTCTCTTTCTACAGTTTCTCAAAAAGTTTGGTTATAGCATAAAATTAATTTTATATCTGCTGAGAAGGTTTTTAATGCAAACAGTTTTCAACAGCAAATTTTATCTTTCCTAAAAACAAACACATGGACTAGCTGCAGACCGGAGCACTGTTCTCAAGCATGCTGCAGTTATTTGGCGGTGAGCTTTAGCAAAGCTCTTTTTAAGCCCATCCCTCCTGGGCAAAGTTGCTCTTCCACCAGTGGCTGTGTGGGCAGGCAACCCTCTGGGCTGCTGTGCAGGTGGGCTAGCAGCAGATGGAGGGCTGGGTGCTTGTGTGGGTGAGTTTCCCTCTAGAAAGCCTCCCCTGCCTGGCTTCTGGTTGCTGTCAGAGTCGTGAGACCAAGGCTGCACCTCTCTGAGGGTTAGCAAGTTCTTGGCATAATCAAAGGCAAGTGCTGTGGTGAGGCCAAATCTTGCTTTGAAAATATTTTCTGTGGCTGAAGGGAGTATAAAGCCCCGAGAGCAAAAGTTCTGGCTGAGGCCAAGGTGTTGTCTGGCATAGTATCCTGCCTTGAACCATGCTCGCAAGTGAATACTTGTGACACAGGGTTACAGGTGTCCCGAGTCAGGCTGCCAGGGTCTAGCAGATGGGGGCTTCCAAAGCCAGGAGTGGTATCTGCGTGTAGAGGATTTGAATCTGAGCTAAGATACTGGTATAAGTCTGCATTTTGCAGCCTGTTACACTTTTCTTTCCTGTGCAACACTTCTTCCCAGTGATGCAAAATAGTAGAGCAATCTGCAAAGTTTCTGTTAGGTGTTCTTCAAGAATTTCTCAAGCCTCCAGGGGCAGAAGAGGCCTGGAAGTGGCCTTTCATGGGCAGGTTCATGCTGCAGGCAGGAGGTGAAAGGGCTTGTGTGCAGGCAACTGCCCCCTCCCTATCTCTCTTTGAAGCCCATCATCCTGCTGGCTGTCCCCAGCGCTCACATCAGGCACGGTAAGAAGGTAGGACTGCGTGCAGTGTATTTCTTTGTCTGATTATAGTGGAAAAACATTAGCAAGGTTTTCTGCATACCTGTGTTTCAGGTGCTTTTGGGTTAGTTAATTAGCTGACCAAAACTGCAAGACATTTCTACAAGCAGGCTGATATAAGAAGGCTTGAAATTATTGCTATTTTGGGAGATACAGCTGCTTTTTTTATTCATGTGATGGCTGGTGGAGGCTGGTAATTGGGCTGCCATGTAAAAGTTCTCGCGTCCGTAACAAGGAAGAGCGGGTACCATTGTATCAGGTGTCTGACAATGTTCAGAGCAAGGAGTTGAACTTTGTGAAGTTGAAAGTTTTTTCTTCTTGTGAATGAGTACAATGACAGAAAAACCTTTTACAATAGCTTATGTAATCTCTTTCTTCAAACTGGCTGCGATTAAAAGGAAAAGTGTTGGGTTCTCATTTTCCCAATTATTTGTGGAAATGGGTGGATGTACAAATTTGAAAAGCAGCAGCAATCTGACCCTTCCATTACTGATGGTAAAAATAGCTGGAAAGTCATCTGACTAGAGCCCAGCAGTGTCTGAAAGTTACAAAGCCACTTGGAAAGGCTTGTCTCTCACTTTCAGGCAAATTGGCTCCTATGACACTGCTGTTAGATAATACAAACTGTCGTAGGAATCAGCTGGAAGAGTGAAAAAACAAACACACAGAAAAATAGTAACCCACATTTCTCCCTTAGCACAATCCCAGAGCTCCTAGAAAGGGAAGATGTCCTCCATTGGCAGGAGCTGTGTTGGATCTAGCTGGAAATGAGTTTTCCTCTGTAAATAAACAAAACTTGGCACTTTCATTTACAGGTTTGAGTTGTGTTTCAGTCCTGTGCTCTTAGGGGAGTCGCTGCAATCACAAGTGTGCAAGTTAATGAGGTAGTAATTACCTAGCAGGAGAATAACAGGTTTTCTTGCATACAGCTGATCTTAACTCACTTACAAGGTCTAAAGTAGAAGGTTGTTGACTGCAGCTGCTCTGGTTGTTTTCTATATTTGCAGCATTTCCGATACCTTTAGGTGTTGGTCATATCTGAGAAGCATGGTTGTGAGGGAACTGAGCAATCAGGTCCTTATCCATGGTGTTTCTGGGGACGGTATCTCATCTTAATGAAACGATGGGTTTTATTAAAAAAAAAAAGGTTGGAATTTGATTTATATTATCTCAAAACATTGGTAATTCTACTCCTTAAGTTTAGTTCATCCAATGTGAATATCAAAAATAATAATCAAATTGCCCTTCTCTTTAGTATTCTCTTCATCAATACCCTTGTGCTACAAGTTGGAGGCAAAATGCTATGACCCATTCCAGTTTTCTAACTATTTCTAGAACCTTAGTTCTATCTCCAAAATATTTAGCAATAATTTGGAATGGGGTATCATTTCAGAGGCTTGCAAAGGCCATACAAAAAAAAAAAGTCTACAAACCAGTTTCTCATTCAGTATATTAGCCCTGGAAAGAGAAATGGATGTAATTTCTTGGATGTATTTCTGTTGATTGCTTTCAACATCCATATATTCCTGCTCAGTGGTTTGGCCTTGTATTTCTCCTAGGCCAGAATAGTCAAAGATGTATTCTTAAGGTGAATAATTGATTTAACATCCCAAATCTGCTTTGTCTTGAGGAACCCATTGGGTTTAATGAAGTTTCTTCAATACATGAGTACATGAACAGGTCAGAAGTGTGATGTGTTTGGCAGAAATGAAAAAGCCTTGGAGAAAAGAGTTAAAACAGTCAAAACACACCCATCACTAACAGAAGGAAAAAAAAAAAAAGGTCTTTCCCTCAGAGCTCAAGCTGTAATTACCCTCAGTCCTTTCAAACCCTGCCTAGCACTCTCGACTCCATGATTCAGTAATTTTTGCCCTGTCTGAAGAACCTTCATCACTTGCTAGATATTCTAGGCAGAATCTTGAAAATTGCCATTTCTAGTATTGTTTTTTCCATAACAGTTCTGAAAGCCTTCCTTCACTGGGACTAGCTTGTATTTTTCTCTGCCTGAGTTGTGTACCGGTTCCTATAGGATTGAGCTGACATGTTTGTGCCGTAATAATGCAGTACCTCCATGCTCTTGCACAGTACCTTTAGCAACAGATCTCAAAGCTTTTCTTGGAGGAGGTCAGATTTATTGGCTGGGTTTTATAGACATGATACTGGAGTGAATGGACTAACACAAGGTTGCCCAGCCAGCATCAGGAGTCGAAGCAGAACCTGCACCTCCTATGCGGCCTCTGGGGTCTGTCTGTCACATGACACTACTACAGCTCCCAACCAAAACAAATTATGAGCAGCTCCATAACTATTGATGTCTGGCTGTATCTTCAACACCATTTTTTGCTGCAGATGCATGAGCTCTCACTGCTAAGAGACAAAGAGGTGTGCTCATAGAAGCGTTCTGGGGAGATGCACTGAAAAGCTGCTGTGTGTAAAGTCGAACTATGTCATTTTGGAGGAATAAGATGAGCTCCTCCACAGCACGAATCACATTAATCTCTGTGGCTAAGGCTGTGTTACCCGTGAGATCCTGGAAGAATTAGTTCCTGCTGTGGCTAGGGCTTGTGCTGTGGCAGTGATGCTCAGTCCTGGGTCTCTGCAGGATGCTCTCAAGGCACAAAGCCCCACGTGAGGGAAGAAGTAGGGTTGTTGTGTTGTGCTGGTGAGCAGCATGTGGGCCAGCACCTTCCTTCCCCTTTGTGGCTTCTGTGTCTGTTGAGGTGCAGCAGGCAACATGGAGATAAAAAGGGCACTGATGCCAAGCAGCAAGCACTGCTGTTGCAGGTTCTCCTTTACTCCAGAGAAGTGAGATTAAGGATGCAGGTTAATTGAAGAGCGCTGGGAAATCTCGCATCCTGCAAGGAATCCAGGGATGTCCTAATGATGGTTAATTGTGTGAAATCATGTCGTTATAGCCTAACCACTTGCACTGAGTTTCCCCTGAGATTTCATGAATTGGCTTCTGCTCATGACAGGTGTTTGCTTTACATCCTTGTGCATCTCTATGTCACCCATCCCATGAGCCAACTGCTGCTCTCCGAGCTGCGCACAGCAAATGCCCTGAGTTATTTGCTGGTGCCCACAGAGTAATTGTTTCTGAGGAAGAAAAATCACTGCATGAAGAATAAGTGAAGATATCAGTATTTAGTAAAATACATTTACAATCTGTCTCTGAAATAATAATTCAGAATTTATTATGAATATTGGATCATTGACAAAAATGAATTTTTGGTAGTATGACTGTTTAGTGGCAGAGTACATAAAATTTCACAACCTGTCCGTTCTTATTTAGTTGTGAGTCCCATTTACTTTCTTGGTAATTCTTCTTGGATCACCTGAATCACCTTTTTACTAATGCAGTGACATCTCTATAAATCAGAAGGTTTATGGCCTTGACTCATAGTCTTCTTGTTTTCCATCCGTCTGAACAACGCATAATGATTACTAGATAAGTATCTGAATGTTCTTTCTGTCAAATGTGCAGTATCACCAAATACTGTTCAGCAAAAGTTGTTCTAATGCCTTTCAATATTTGCTGTAAAAGTGTAAGCCTGTGAGGGCTTACAGGGATTCATCCTCCTCCCTCTTCTTTTGCCTATCCACACACTCTGTTCAATTCACTTCAGAACACTGACAGTGTTTTTATTAAATTACTGTAATGGAGAAACCTAGTGTGAGTTAGGGCGTGTTTATGGCATTTGGAATCCAGTACCTGCAAAATGCCTCTGAATCTGGCCCCTGGCAGTGACAAAATGAGGACAGTACACAGTGCTGGAAATAGGAGTGTGGGGTACTTCTGCAGAGATATTGACGCTTTGGTTTCTGTCCATGGTAAATGCCATTGTTCATCCAGCCTGTCCTCAATAACAGCTGTACGGTAACAGTTAGTTGCTCGTCAGCATAGCGTCCTTTTTGGACTATAGGTCCGGGAATTGTATGTTGAGGTCTGTATTCATTGATTTTATTAAAATGAAAAGGAATAATATTCTGGGAACTTTTTGATTGTCTGAGCTTTTGCTGAAGCTTTTTATAAACTCTGAATGTTGGATTTAATTTAACTTGGCGGTATGTGTCTAACTTCTCACCTTCTCATGACTGTCAAAAAAACACTTTATTTATTAGTGCCCACAATGTGGCTGTTTCTGCACTTTAAAGTTAAAACATGATCTTTAAAAGTGACAACCAATATAACACTGGGTGTCAGTAGCACATCCATCATGTTGGAGCACTGTATAGGAAGACAAAACCGATGAGATGTTATTCTAGCAATATTTATGTGTCTTCTTTCTCATACTTCATTTCTCTAAAACCCATTGCTGTTCAGTGTCTGTCTAGAGCTCTGCTTCCTGCAGGTGGAAACAGGTGCAGTGTTCAAATTACATCTTGGTCCCCAAAACCTCAAGGATGCTGTTTTTGTGCAAAGGGAAATTTTGGTTGTTTAAATCTTGACAAGAGGGGTTTTCTTAATATTAAAAAGTGTGAAAGCATTTAAAAGTCAAACGAAAGTCCTTAAACAATGTAAAATTTGTTCCCAAATCTCTCTTTCTCTCAAATCTTTGACCAGGATTTCATTTCTCTGATGTATCTAATCAGTTTATTATGGATCACTTGAAACCCTTTTTTTCTTCCTACCTAAGCCTAGAATAGGATTTCTTCACTTGTCTGTGAACGTGAACTGTTTATTCAGAAGAGCCATCTGATGAGTCATTTTTTCATTCTTCCAGTGGAAATCAGTTTCTTACTCTCCTTTTTCTTTTTTTTTTGGTGTATTTCCTTCTCCCAGGAGGCATGATAAAAAGGATGATAACATTCTTCTGTCACAGATCTGTGCACTCTTAAAGAGAAGTTCTCTTAGGAATGAGTGTATCACAGGTAATGATTTTGTTTGCTAGCCCTGTAGTGCAGCAATAGCTACATTTACCAGAGTTCTTTTATGCTCTGGTTATATTTTTTCATCAAAGACCAAACCCAAATGCCATCAAAGTTTGTGGGAACCTAATAACATCTTCAGACTTACATTAGAGGTGTAGGGACTACAGGGCACTTGAACGAAGTGCTTATATCCCAATACCTTTCTTTAGAGCATCTCATTAATGTTTTTTTCTCTGTTAGCAGAGACAGCGCTAGGGACACCCTGTCATGTTCTTCAGAGAAAGATGGTCCTGTTGTTACAGGAGGTTGCTGGGGCTGCCCAAACCACCTCTTTTCTCCTCCTCTCCTCTTTGTCTACACATCAGAAAAATCTATTAAGACCTCTAAATATTTGACAGAATAGTGAATGCTGAAATGTCACAGAATATTAAGCTTGCTCTGCTAACCAGGTTGTCTCATGTATAAATCTGGGTTAGTATATCCATGGAAACAGTTACACGCTGTCACAACAGTTACATAGATGGCTCATGGAAGTTTCATCTGGGTTTGTTAATTTGCAGGAAAATTAAAGATCGTGTCACTGATATTCTTTTAGCACTTCTGAAATTCACATCTTTCTAAAACTGGGTAGTTCCTGCTCTGAAACAGATTTGCTTTCCTATAGATTTTTACTCCTAAAATATGTGCTTTGAAAGAGTAGATGTTGAATATTTGTTCTTGAAGCAGGAAGCAAGATTGTGTAACTTTATAAGTTATCTTGTTTATTCAGTTTTATTTTGAAGTGTGTGTGCTTGGAATGCTACTGGTCAGTTCCCCAGTTCCAGGTGGTTTCTTTAATTACAGGTTTCCCCAGTGCAGAGATGGAACTTCAGCTTTAATTACCTTTTTAGTAGTGCATGAGGTTTTTTTTTTTTGTTGTTGTTGTTGGCTAACCTCAACTGCTTCATCTGTTGCAGAGTCTGAGATGAGCATTTTGTCATTATCATGCTGCCATTAGACAAGAGCAGCTGATTTTCTGTGCCCATGCATAATGCGAATGTCTTTTTTTGGTACCTGGTATTTGTCTATGATGACTTCTGTGAGTACCTTGTCACTGTTGCTTCTTGGATCCATCCCTGCATTTTGCAGGGTCTGGATCTCGAGACTGTAAGAGGTGGCAGAACAAGCCCTGGGATATGGAAGAAGTGAGGGAGAACTTTAATAAGAATGAGCCTTTAAATGTAAACTGCTTTAAAGGATAAAATTTCATTAAAACATTTTTTTTTTTTTTAATGCCAATGCCTGGGAAACCATTTATTTTGATCTGTGAGACTTTATTTAGATTAACAGTTACCCTAAAACTGTAATAACCATGATAAAAATGTGATCATTCCCATCCTAAGAGTTTGGGAGTAATTGGATTTGTCTGGGCTGCTGCTACTAAAGCTCTCACCTACAAACACCTGGGACCAGCAGTGCTTAATTGGGCCTCAGCTGCGCGGAGCAACTCAGCTTCCCTCTGGCTGCAGCAGTGGGAGGGAGCAGGCGTCTGCAGACTGATTAGCTGTCGCTGGTCCAGTTAATGATTTTATCTTTCCAGCTATTTCCCTGGGTTTGTAATGCTGTAGAAGAACTGTATAAGAAAAAAAAAAAAAAAAGAACCAAAACAAAAACAAAATTTTCCATCATTTTAGCAAGAGTAGAGCCTGGGTTTGGACACGCCATGTTTCTTCCTGATGTGCAAACATGCAGGCTGTTAACTTGGGTCTCGCATACGGAGGTCTGGCCCTTTCCTGAGGGAGGGTTGTAAATCTTTAAAGGGAGATAACAACAGAATTGCTGATGCAACCTGATTATATCAGTGTGAATGGAACTGCCAAAATACAATTAAAGAAACAGCTTATATTCTCTGTCTTCTAGGCAGGATACAATTGTTCATGTCATTACCACACTTGCTTTTTTCTTGGTGACAATTGCTTTAATGTACTGTTTGGAAAATGTATGTGCTTATTCTCTCAGTGCTGATTTATGATGTGATAAGAAAGCGCCAAACTTTTAGCAATAAAACAGATCCTGTGCAGTGTGATATGCGGTCAGCATCTCATCCTCTAGTCCCTAAAGACTAATGGATAGATTGAGAGAATTACTGTTGGCTGCTGTTTAGTACAGATTCATTTAATGTAGATGATGTGTGGCACAAGTCTGCCTGATTCCGCTGCTGTGCCTGGAGGACTGGAAGGCAGAATGACTCGCTGGAGTTCCGCTCTATGTTTTGAAAAGGCTCAAATGTCATGCAGCTTGTGGGCATGAGCACTGGCTTTGCCGGGAAAGGCGGTGGGCTGTTCATGTGGGGGTCTCAGTGGACGCTCCATGTAGCTCTTCCAGCCCTGCCTTGTGCCTGGTCAGTTGGTTTTGCTATCCATGTCATAATAACTCTTCTTTACTATATTCATTTTGCCTAAGATTTGCTCTGGCTTTTGAATAGAATCTGGAATTAAACTTACGCAAACAAATAAATCATCAGTAAATGTACTAAATAATGAAAAAAAGAATGTAATCAAAATATATTTCCTGCTTACCTATAATGTGTCATCTAGTCCTGATTTACTAAAGGCAGTGTTGTCAGCACTTGGTGAATTGAACTGATTTCTGGCCCAAAATGTTTTTCTGTACAATTCAGTTTTCCAAGCTAGTTTTTGCTAACTGTATATAACAGGGAAAAATTCTGATTTTTTGAATAGTAGCTGCTCTTTTACTTTGGGGAAAAAAATAAAAATTGAGCTGATTTAGACTGCAGGAGAGAAAAAAACAAAACTAAAGAGAATATATTCTTGCAACCTGTTGGAGAAGTAGCGAAAATGTCAAGGCTTGGTTTATTGCATAATGAGACTCCAGCTCAGAGGCTCAGACAGTGACTCCCTCACCTCATTTTTTTCCATGAACTTTGTCAATAGCATATAATTGCAAAGATTAGCATTTAATTTGTTAATTTAATTTGTTTCAGTTTGTTTCAGTAGGGACCCAGTAACTTTAGGCATTGATGAATATTTTTTAAATACATTGAAGCTGATGTCTATAAAGAAAAATGCATGTTTGGAATTTAAACATTTAATTATAACTAGCACTTATTAACTATTGCAAATGATAAAACAAAATCCCTTGAATCAATAAATTCCAGTCATTAGATCACCAGATTCTAGTCATGATTTGCTCAGCTGCACAGCACCAAGTTACCCTGCTTCCTAAAACGGACTATTTCTGTACATACACAGAGGGCGTCCACATGCTCTGCTGTGCTGCAGAAGTGATGTTTTCAGAAGTAGCATTTTTTTTGGTGCCCTGGGAATTGCCATTTGTAGGCATGGGACAAAACAACAACCTGCCAAGAGATGTTGGGCAGCCTGGGGAGCTGAGGGGCAATCTTAAATTCAGCCACTGAAAGGGATGGTGTAGGGCAGGGCTGGTATGGGAAAGGCCCTTTTGGAGGGGCTCCATGAAAGGGCGAGGCAGCAGATACTTGGGGCAGAGACCTCCTGAGGGCCCTTTCAACCTGAAATATTTCAACCTGATTCTCCTTTCAGGGGTTTAGGATGAGGGCTCTGCTGTCTCTGGCCATGGGATGGCTGATGGTGCTGGGCCCTTTTGCCCTGCCACCCCAAACTCTCATAGATGCAAATTCCTGATTTTCAATCTTCCTGCGTGCTGCTGAGTAATGCTGCAAGTATCATTAATCCATAAGGATTTATTTAAAACTCTTCTCTCTGAGGCCTGGAGGAAATTTTCGCATTGTTTACCAAGCTGAATGCATAATAAGCACTTGTATCACTTAGTGAATTCCTAGTGATATGTATTTCCCAATGGGATGGTGAATATCGTCGCAAATCAGCTTCCTTTTATGAATGGCTTTGTATTGACTGTCACTTCTAGTTTTGCTGGTTTTGTTTAAGAGCATTGCACAGATAATGGCATTTGGCCTAGAGGGAGGATGCCTCAAAGAGTAATGGGGATTTCTTTAATGAGGATCATTATTATTCAAAATGCACTGACCTGATCGTGAATTAGGTCTCTACTGTGCCCTATAAAACCACAGGGCAAAAACAGTTTTAGTTTTAAAGAACAGCCGACCAAAGCATAGGTCAAATGTCAACAGAACTGACTATAAAAAGACCAAGGCATGTTATAAAAATAACTTTTGGGGGACAGGAAGGAAAACAAATGTTCATGGCTTAATTAAAACTACAAAGAAATCAGCTGCTTTGAAGCTGAGGCTGATTGTGTGTTAATGTTTCTCTCTTGTACGGAATCCACGTTTGACCTTTCAATAGAATACAGTATCTCAGTGAAGAGAAAATGACTCATTAAAAGTGAACGTGATAGATAGCATCTATTAATCAATGGTATGGAAATTCCTTCGGTCTCAGACTTGGTCTTTAGATGCATCTCTTGGGAATCAATATTGTTTCCGAGTAACTAAAACAAAATCAATAGGAGACATAGATTTCATTTTGGTTACAAATCATTAATTTCCAGTGTTTCTGAACTTTAAACTACAAACCAAATCTTCATAAAATTGCCTTTTAAAGAATAAAAGGTACTCAGAAGACCTTGACAAGTTACGTTGTTTGAGGTACAGCAGCTTGCAAGCCTCTAATTCCTTAATAGCTGCCCCTGTGGTCTTACAATGCACTGTTACTGCAAACGTGCTGTGAGCAAGACTGGTTGCAAATACTTCACCAATACATTGAAGGTCTGTAGTGGGAAAGAAACAATCTGAGATTTTTCTCTTATTCTTTATGTTGCCTAGTCCTTCTGCTCTTCTTTGGTGTATGCTCCTCTAGAAAATGCCATGTACAAAATTAATAAGCTTGTTCCAGATTTTTCCTGATACTCCCTCCTCTTGTATAAATCCTTTCTCAAAATGCTGCAATGCACCTTGTACACAAAAATTAGCAAAAATGCTACGAAAGTGCTAGTACCTCTTTGTCTTTGCTGTGGCTTGGAAGAAATTCTATTTATTTATTTATTTGGAAACAGAAAAACCTCCCACCCTTGAGCCATGGGGATGTGAAAAACCTAAAGGAATAACAATGGAAACGTATAGCCTTAGGTTACTGCTGGAGAATTAGACAGAGCAATGGTTGAGGCCAATGGGAAACGAAGTGGTGGCAGAGGGCTGTGGGAGCAGAGTGCAAACTTCTCTTTAGGGAACTGAGAATTAAGTGAATCTTCTCTCTTTATTCAAGGGGCAAGGACAGAAAACAGATTTTTGTCCCACAAAAATAAAGTGAATTCTGGGGGCATTGTCTGTACTGTACTTCAGCGTTACACAGTTGCTGTCTTAATGTTTCATTTAACTACTAGACTGGAAAGTCAGCAATCCCCACACTGAGCACCTGACCTATATTATTGGTGTTCAGGAAAGAATAGGTTTATTGTGAGAGTGTCTCCTCATTTGCTGTAGCCCGTAGAACATTCATCCTGTTTCCCATCACAGAAAGCCTAATCAGCGTCCTTGGTTTTCTTCTGTTAGGTGATGCTTATAGAGACAAAGGCATTGCTGATTTTTCTTGGTAATGTTTTTCATGGTTCTACCCTCTCACCCATTTCTGAAGTCACATTTGTTTGAACAAATGTGATACTGGGTTAAAAAGAGAAGTTAAACCTGGGCTACAGAATGTTCAGTTTTCTACTACATAAGGCCAAGAGCGCTTTACATGCACTTGAATTTTGAAGTGTAAAGTAATGCTACTGGAAAGTGTTATTGATTCATCTTTGCACACTGTTTTGTTCTTTGCTGATTTCAAGATGTGAATTTTCCCTGCTCCTTGGTAGTTCTTCCCAGTGATGCCAAGTAGAAAAGAAGAAAAATCTTCTTCCCCTAGCTGCCACTATGCTGGCATGTTAAGTGTGCAATTAACACAAAAACAGATTTAATACAAAGGGTAGGAGACTTACAGCAGCACTGAAACTTCAAGAAATTTGTTAAAAGCTACCAAGAGGAGGAAAAGTTGCTGGAAGAAAGAAGCAGAGCTAAAGAAGCTCTAATTGGAGTTGAATGAATGTAGCAGTAAAGTGTTTGAGAATGTTCTTGTGAATAAAACCTTCTGATTTGATTTGCTGATATTGCATACCATTTTAATCACTTGCTTGCAAGCATCTGGTTGAGATAACTCTAATTCACATGAACAAAACAGAACACAAATGTACCATGAACACTTGCATACATTTCTCAGGTATTCCCGCTAGGAGTGACTCACAGTCCTGCAAAGTTTTTTTTTTTTTTTTT
>VXAV01000874.1:29651-61151 GCA_013399715.1 Alectura lathami | reverse complement strand
TTTTTTTCTTTTAATGCGCACAAAAGACTATCAAAGTTACATGTGTAGTGAGGAATTTTTGAAAATCACAGCCTGTTTGTTGGGCAATCATGAGTTAAAACAAGGGAAGGTCTCTAATAGAGTATAGGTCATAAAGAAGAGCAAAGGGGCTGACTCAGGTGTGACTGTCCTGAAGTGACAGATAGGAGAAACACGTGGCTGCCAGTGTATGAACAGAGATGGCCTCGGGTGGTTATTACTCCTTTCAGCTTAAAGATTAATCCAAAGTCTGCAAGAGTTAACCCACAAAATGCAAATCTTGACTATTTAATACGGTACAGCTTGTAATATGACAAATCCCACATTTGAGAAGTTGCAGCTATTGGTAAGCTTTTGAGAAGCACCATAAATGTGCAGTGTACAGCATTAATTTACAGTGGCTTTGCTGTTTCACAGGTTTTCTGAGTGTTTTGTTGGGCTAACTGGGAGTGACTGGCTTTGCGCAGGGTTCACTTTTGTATCTTTCCACTGTCCCAAATTTATGCCAGATCAAATATCATTCCATAGCAGGCTGCATATTNTTTGTCCTTTTCAGCTGCGCACTGTGTGGTCTCTAACGTCCACCTTAGTGACTGCAAGGCCCAACTCAGAGGGAGGGTTCTTATTAGGTCAACATCTCTTTCATCCTCTCTTGCCAGTTTCAAAATTCTCCGTGTGAGATGTCATCCACTTGCTCTCCCCTGATGTGTGGGAGCCCCATGCCCCATAGCAAGGGAACACACCAAGGGGCAACATGAGTGGAAGGAGACTGTGAGCCTTTGTCCTGTATGCCTTTTACCCAGGACAAGATTTAAGGTTATGATATGGGATTTGCTCTGTTGTGCAGGATAGCTAACTTCTCTATTTCACGCTTTCATTTTTCCCTTGCGCCTAAGCAGATGAGAAAAGACATAGTGTCTACATCCTCTACCAAGGCTTGTTTTTTCTTCATTTTTTTTCCCTGGTGTAATTTTTTCAGTCGGATCTGTTGCTCACACCCCATCCCTTCACAGCATTGTTTCACACGTGCATAAAAGCAATGATGGTAGGAAAATGTCCTCATCCTTAGATAGCTCACAGAACTCAAGAGATTGCTTTATACCTATACTGTCCAAATAGCTGCTGGCTGGAGTGATTTGGCTTTTCTTGTAGCTGAGCACTGATAATATAAGTAAGGTCTTGGGCACCTCTTTGGGCACCCTTTGCTCTTACACTCAGCTCAGTGCTCTGTTGTCCTGCCTGGTGGCTGCTGCATGGTGCTAAGGTTTGTCACTGTGTTTGAGGCTTTGTTAGGCATGTGCTATCCCTGATGAAATCAACCCTGTGTGAGTTTTTCTATCCTGAAATGTTGATACACTTAAAACGAGTCCCAAGTCCTGATCCTGCCAAGGCTCCTCTATGTGTTTAACTGTTCACTGTGGGTGTTTTCCCTGTTTGTGGGGAGTGGAATTGAATACACGCATGTGGGCAGAAGACTGCAGTGATTTTGGAACATGTCATTCAGGCTCACCATTTCTGTATGTTTACATTTATGAGTAAAAGGAGTTACAGTAATTCAGTGGAGAAAAATATTATTCCTTTCCTCCCCTCAAGTTGTTAGTGTGAATCATAGCAGTGGCTTTTTAACTTGTTTGTTTTTACAGATTCCTTTGCTAGGGCCCTACTCCTATCATTAAATTGATTATTCTTGATGTAGCTTCATCTGTCAGAATGTAGATGTAGAAAAGAAGCCACCTCCAACACACACTCTGTGCCTGTTGAGATTTGATTTTGGAATGACCCTATTCTCTTGAAGCTTGGAGATGGTACTTTGTAAATTAATCCGTTCTTGAGGCTCATTCCAATCTACCAAGTGAGTGTTGAAGGAAGTGGTTTAAAAAGCTGATGATAAAGTGCAGATGAGGTCTCTGTTAATTTTACCATGTGCTTCAAAGAAAGAGAAGTGATTCAAAAACATTTATTCAACGTGTCTTTGAGACCAAATGTACCAATTAACTAGGACATGCTGCAAGTTAAGAGTTCTTTTTGCTGTCAATAATTGTCATACAAGATGAATTAGTTCTCTTGCAGGCTCTTATCACAGGACTGTAATGCCTACCATAAATTTGAACATGAATTATTGAGAGTGAAACACAGAAGGTCTCCAACTAAATAATGTGCATTACGGTTAATACAATCATTTCTTTTATGTCCTAGTGAAACAAATGACAAATAAATTGTAGGTCATCTAGCTGATATTAATGCAAATATATTGTTAAATGGCTTTGGAGCCAGAGAGAGAGCTTCATTACCTCTGACCTAATGTCCAACTCTCCATTCCCATTTACTGCCTTAATCCTGAATTGATCCCAATTAAAACCGGTTCAGCTGAAAAATGTTTTAGGACTTGCTGATGTTAATCTGCTTAACCATATTTTCCTCACTGGGCAAACTCTATTGTCTGTCATCATAGATCTCTGAGGCTGGAAAATGAATGTGCCTACATGTGAGTGCAAACTTCATCTGATGGGACTTACCTAGCCCTCATCTTCATTATTGCGCTCAAACAAACTGGCAAAAGCTTTGATCAGAAGTGCTAGTAGCAAGTCAGTCAAAGTAGAGATTATTTAAAAAAATCTGCTACTTCAGGTTACTTTTGCAACATTATTGATTTAAAGAACATCTTCCTTTCCTTCCTGCTATAGTAAAAATGGGAAAATACGTGGATTTGCATATCCCACGGATTTTTATTATCAGTACAGGAGGAGTGATTGTGTCATGGAAATCAGCAGAACTTTTTCTGTTGCCTGCATTTTCTACTGAGTGTTTGGGTCTGAGAAATCTTTCTTAAAAGCGCAGAGTTGCCAAAGAAAGGAATGATGAGAAACAAACCAGCTTCAAGCCTGTAAGAGGGAGAGTTTGGTCTTAAGGAGCTCTCCAGTTGGAGAAATAGTAGTTCTAGCAAACAGTTGTATCCATGCCTGATCCAGAAATAGAAATGTCTGAAAATGGTTTCATTAGGAAGACAGAAACAGGTTTCTCACTTCCCCATTAGTACTGAGACAGGTAGTAATGATGCAAAACTTAAATTTAATGTTGTCCTACAGAATTTTTCATACAGGACTGTGTGATTCAGTGGGAACACTCAGGGAAAAGAGTGGTTTCACATCCTGACTGAGCAAAAGTAACTCAGTTTGTAGATGTTTAGCACAACTGAAGCAGTGGAAGTCTTCTGACAAGGAAACCTCAAAGTTCACTTTGTATAATCCAGGGTTGGGCTTGAGATTCTCAGATGCCTTTCTTATGGTCAGAAGTGATGGAGAATATAGCAAATTCTCAAGACTGGGAGAAAGCAGAATAATGATTTTGTATGCAAAGTTAGAGGTATAAAGGCTCTTCTCTAGTCTCCAGTTTGGTTAAGTGGGACATACAATTTTACCTACACTGGTGACTATTCAGTATTCATTGTTAATAGTTTTGCTGCATACTGTTTGCAAGCATTTGCTGAAGGTGGAGATGCCTTATGGTTCTGCTATTACTGCTTCTGCTAGATAGGTCTAGACAGCATCCTCCCAAAAGTGATTTTGTTGCTGCAAGAGAGGAGGCAGGCAGTTACGCTGTAGATCATGCAGGATTATTGATTTAAAATTCAATGTACACAGACTTTGATAAACTCCGAGAATTTAGGAGGATTTCCTCTACCTGAAATCTCTTGTCAGGTTTAGTCAGTCTTGAAACAATTTTAAAGAATATTTCTTAGGCTGTTGAACCCTGAAAGGAAGTGGGTAAAAATAAGTCCTCAAACAAGCTCTGTTCCCTATGGGTAGATGGTTGATTTATTTTGGTTATTTGCAACAAGTGTATTGAAAATAGTCTTAAACCATAGTTATGCAGGTGTGGACACATCATGCTGCTGTGGCTGCTTTCCCAGGCTGGATGTGTACTCACAAGTAGAGGTGCCTTAGATGTCTTACAGTAAGTAAATATGCCCTGGTAACTTGTTGGGGTCACTGCTGTAGTACGTGGACAGGAATGAGTGAGTCTTGGATTCTAAAGCTTTTTTTCAAAAGTTTTAATTTTGAAACAAAAGAGCAGGCAAAGATGGAAGGAGGAATTGAGGTAAAGGGACTTACTCAAAACCATGTGGGAGATCAGTGATGACAAATCATCTGTCACCTGAATCCCAGACCACTGCCACGTGCTTCACGAAAGAGCTGTTTTTGTTAGCAAGGGTTTTACTGGATTATTTATTGCTTTAATCTCTCCAGGTCTTATGCAAAGTCTTTGGGAAGCAATTAGGATGAATGCTTGAAAATCTTTTGTATTATTCCCTCATTTCTCCTTCTTTACTGTTTTCTTTTTTCTTTTTTTTTTATTTATGTGGGACAAGGTTCTTATCAAAGCATTTAGAGGTTTTCCTGACTGACAGACTTCATACTTCTCATAACTGAATTATGTTATATTAGGTCTATTCCACAGAGACATTACAGAGATCGATATCACAGAAATAAGACATGGCTACAATTCCCACTGAAGAAAGATTAACTGCCTCTATAGATTTCAAGCAACAGAACGATAAGAATGGAGAAAGGAAAATAGACCACTTTTTCCCTAAATGGATAGGATATACAAATGGCATCCCTTATGCCACATTCCCCATTGTACATGTGAGACAAGTGTTAGGAGTAGCGAGGGAGTTGTGAGTGCACAGGTTGGCTTTCTATGAACACCAGTGTGGCCTCTTGCTATGGATGGGTGTTTATGCTGATCCTGGGGGATGTTCATGACAAAAGGATGGATGGTTTTGGCTCAGTTCTGAGCGCTGGTGACAGGTAGGGAGATAAATGAGTTGAATACAAGAAAAATGTATCAGGAGGGTGTTAGTTCTTTGGAAAGATTAAGAATTTTGAATGAGAATGCTTTGCGCAATGCAAAGGTGCAGTAGGGTCACTGAGACCGCAAAATTGGAAGCAGCTGCAGTGATGTTCCTGACGTTCCCCATGGTAGGTACTGCCAGCATGAGCACTGCCACAGTGCTGTGTACCTACCCAGCGCTCAGAGCTCCTCACGGTGCTGACTCCTGTTGTTTTGTGAGGCTGACAAAGGGAAAATGGAACTTTTTCACTCCCTGGACAAGTATGGGCCTTGGTGACTACTGGATGCTAAATGTAGGCTAATCTGTGGGCCTGGGGTGGTACTGCAGTGGAAGCGAATGTAGGCACTAAAACTGTCAGCTTTACCTTGGTTGAAACGGTCGAGAAATTCCTTCAGCAGTGATGAGAATTCTGAGGGCCCCACTCTATCGACAGGATTTGCATGCACCACTCCTGCCTGGGGTTTGGCTGCGGAAGGCCAAGTCTGACACTGACTGCTGAGAAGAGCTGAGAGAAACCTCATCCATCCAGAGGTGGGCACCTTGGTCCAGGAGGTTTTTGGAAGCTCCAACACCTCACCTTCGGGCCTTGCCCGAGATATGCTGTAGGTGCAGCTCTGCCAGCTCTGTCCCAGCAGGTAGCACTGCGGGAACTCAGAAGCTGTGTAAGTAAGTTGCTGTTGAGTCCTGTGTAACTTGACAGTCAGAGTCTGAAAGAGGGAAGCAAAACCTGAGCTTCATGTTCAGTTTGGGTGGCCATGGGGTGCCTGGGGGTGCAAACTGTGGACAGCTGTTATCAGTTGGGATCTACTAGGAATTCCCTGTATTAAAGGCTGGGAGGCTTGCCTGCCCCTTACGGTAGTGTGAGAGAGAAGAGTAGAAAGGTGGTAGAGGAGCAATTAAGTGTCTGTCTTAGTGCTAGGTAGTGTCTATGTTAATCTGGTCTGTGTAGCACTTACCCAGGAAATGCTCTGGATTTCTGTGAGGATTTCTTTTCTAAGAAGCGACCTTAACAATGATAATGCTGCTATTTGCTGAAATCTGTTATTTTTCATGGCAAACCCCAAGTGTGTAAATGCTGAAAGTTTTGTGTTTGATCTTGCTAATGACCTACAGATTTGTTCTGTTTGCCCTTGCACTTCTCATTCTTCAGTTTGTTGAAAGTCCTACGTTTAATTACAATCACACAGCTGCTGTTTCTTCAGAAATATGCACATTAGAGACACGAACACTTAGAATTATTAAAGGTAGCGTGATGAACCGTTTAGTGTGCATGTTAACTTTCACCCTATCTGATGTGTGTAACAGAACAAATGGTATCACATATTCTGCATTTTCCAAGAATAAGAGGAAAACTCGTTTGCTGGTTTTCTCTCATGCTAGCAGTACCAAAGCTGGATGTTGCAGTTGCCTTACTATGTGTGTCTCAATATGGTCCTTATGTCTGGTGAATGAAATTCACAACATTTAACGTGGCTGATTTGTACATTCAGTCTACACCACTGAATACATGCCTACGTGTGCTAGCAATGGTATGGGAAAGAAGATACTGCTATTTCTTATGGTACCTGACATGACACTGATTAGCTGAGAGGGGATCGTGACATGGATCTAGGCTTGTAGGACTTAACATAGCTTGTGAGAGCTATCTTGGGAATCTCTGCACGACGCTGTGTACAGTCTTGTAAAAAAGAATGACTTACCATATGCTGTTAAACAGTATCTAAACACAGGAATTTGCATACCTGGTTGGCAGTGTAGAGGGTGTTTCCATTTTATCCTCTGTTCAGGACAGCGTGGAGTTTCATTGTTCTGAATGAAATCATTGTAGGATAATAGTGCTGCACATGCATGTGCACTCTACCCTGAATACTTGGAGTACTGAACAAGAAGCTGGCGTTAGAGGAGAGGCTGTGGGGTCAGGAAGAGTGGGAGGCAGGGTGGACCCTTGTAGCTTCATGCTTTGACTTTATCTCAGAAGATTTCTAAGTATGTCTTTCAAGTAAAGCCCAGTTTATGTGCTAAAGCATGATTTAGATCACACTAAGTCATCTAGAGTTCATGGCAAGACTATTTCCCCTTATTTATGAAAAAATCTACGTTGTTCTACAGGATCCTGGTTGTTAAGAGACAAAATATTATTTGGTATTTCCTACAGTACTTAAGCCCGAACTCTCAGATACAGCTGTATTCAGCATTAAATGCAGTAATGCTTGTGAGCTTTAAAAACAAACAAAGCAGTATCTGGAACTCAACAGCTGGCCATCAATTCCACAGTATTAATTGTGTCACAAATCAGGTACACCAGAACAAAGATCTTGTCATGAATTCTTTCTTGCTATTTAGAGAACTCAAATTATTCCATGCAGCCATGCAGTTTCTTTACAGGAGCTGTTTTAAACCAGAATCATTAGATGCGGTGCTGTGTATTAATGGCAATTAGCTTCTGACTGCCACTAAGGGTTCCTCATCTACCATTGACGTTAATTATTCTATTTTGGCTCATTGACTTGCAAAATTGCTAAATGATTCCTTTGTTACAAAACACCATATTCAAAGGATGTTTGATGGAAACACAGGTCTACTCATCTTCTTTGTATCACTGTTGAAATCTTGTCACTATGGAGAGAAGTGTTGGAGAAAACAGGAATTTTTGCAAATAGTTTTCAAAATTAGTCGATATTTTTAGAGTATGTCTGCTTGTCACTCCTATTTTAGCTGTCTTACAGTAGAGGGCAGAAGTGAATTTTCTTCAATTTGCAATTTTCAGGTTTGTAAATTGAAAAATCCACATCTACCTTTCCTAGCTTAAGAAGGATTGACAGTGAAAGGTCACATTTTCTAAATGAGTATGTTATGCATTACTCCTTATGTGCTATCATTATTTTCAGATTTTACACTGGCCTACTGCAATACTTTTTGAGCACCTGGTAATCTTTAGTGTTGTTTTACTCAGAACACCCCTGTGACAGAGGGAAGTCCTATTATCTTTCTGTTTAAAGCTAAAATACTCAACTGCAAACAAGTCTTGTGGGCTTGTCTGTGGCTGTGTAAGAAGTCTGTGATAAAATCAAGTTGCTTGACCCGTGATTACATCATTGTAGTGTCTTCTTCAAGAGAGGGTTCTGCTGCTTGTAAAGATGAGGATGCAGGTTTTACATCTCTCTGTGTGCTTTTTGATTTATTGCTGTAAAATTTTTATGTATTACCATGTATTTGAATACTTTAAAAGGTTTGTGACAAAACAAGGAAACAGGCAACAAAGATCAGCAGTCAGTTGGTGTTTGACAACAAACATGAGCTGGAATTCTAGAGAACAGCAGGTAGAAGGAGTGCAACTATTTTTTTTCTCATCTTTGGGAGGGCACAAATTTGGCTTGCACAATATTAATTGGTATCCTGCTTTGCTTTGTCTGTAGACAAAAAGTCATGTTTTTCCTTGTGTCATTTTTAACTGCTGGGAATTAGTGTCAGATGGTTTTTGGTGGACAACATTATAATAGCCTCCAATTAAAATCTTTGTGGCATTCATTCCTGGGCAGTGCAGTATTAAAATCAAACTCATTTGGCAATACAATCTGAATTTGGAAGGAGGATGAGTCTGAGATATTTGGCTTAACTAAGTAACAGTGAAGGATCTGAGAATGACATAATCAGATAACTATTTTAAGGGTATGAGCAATAAGCAAGAAATAATGATCCAGGATGGAATGCGAGGGATATGGGGGAGAAAATGAGAGATTAATTCTTAAGGCAGTGAAGGGAGTAGTACATAGCTGCAAGATCTAGTGCTGCAGCTGTGCCTGGACTGAGACCTGAGAAACTCTGTGTTTCAGTTCTTTTTCACATCATCGGATGATTTAATTAGTGTGATTTTGGAGACTGAAAATTCCCTTTCAACCGCAGTCTGCAACTTCTCATTGGCTGTTAAACATATGTTTCTTTCTGGAAAAAAACAGTGACATTTCCATTGGTATGAAGTGATATCAGAGCAGTTACATGAATTTGCATGAGCTGCTTTTTATTTATCAAGTGTTTAAAGATGCTTCTGCGTTTTTTAAACCTCCTAAACTACTTGCCTGTTGCTAAGGTACCATATATAGAATTCTCAGTTAAGGAAAATGTGTGGCTGGGTGTAACATAAGAGACTGATTATCTTCATATTTCACCTCTTTTATATCAGGGCAACTCCACAGACTTGTCTGAGTGGGAGCCGACTCAGGCTCAATACCTCCTAATTTGTGATGGGAGCTAAGTAACAGGATTAATAAATTATGTTCTTAGATTTAAAAACAAACAAACAAAAGCCAACACACCACCCTAAACCTGTCTGTATAATAAAACTTTTAGTAATGAAGTAATCACAGGTCCTGTGGATCACCTGAGGGTATAAACATGTCTGTCTCTTGTTCTAATATGTTTTTCTCTTTAGCCTAACCATCCATTCATGGTATTTGTCCAGTGCAGAAACACAACACGGTGCTGCTGCTGACTGGACGGAGGGTCAGATCAATACAGGGCAAATTCCTGTTAATGAGGTTTTGATTCTTTGACGTTTCCAATCAATGTTTACTTGAAAGGCATGGTGGGAGTCTGATGTTAGCAATCCACTTCTCAATTGTTTCTCAAGTAGGCAATCACAGATATCTGTCTTGTGCTTTCTTTATGGAGGTCATAAATTTGTGTTGCTCAGTGTTAATTAGCTCCTTAATATGCTATTGGCCAGTGAAAGCTTGCTTTTGCCTTGTTACTACCTTTTAGAAAGAATCAGTTTATTTTACAAGACAACCTTAATGTCACTTAATTAGTAACTTTTCCTAATTTAATTCCATGTCAGTTCCTTACAAATAAGTTTGTCTTGCATGTGCACATGGTGCAAACAGAATCTTATTAAACATCAGAGGTGCAGAACCAAAAAATACATCTGTCAGTCACGCCAATATTTTCTATGTTTTGCTAACATCTGATTTCTGAAAGATTGCACTTTCCTATGCTCACCTAACTTTACGAAAGTTGCATCTTGGAGGTAAAATCTCTCATTTTCTGGGGGAATGAGGTGGCTGCTTTGATGTTAAAAGGTTACATCAGCATGTAACCTGGGTCACTTTGTGTCCAGATCCTGCTATGTGCAGGACAGTGGAGATCTTCAGAGAATTAGCCTCTCTCTCTCTCTTTTTTTTTTTTTTTGATCCTGGCTTGCCTCTGTTTTTAAGAGGTGTAATGACAGAATAGGCAGCAGAAGAGCCAGGATCAGGTAATGGTTGATGAATGCCCACCTGAATAGTTGTATCTCAGAGTGACCTGGAAAGCCACGGGTCATTGGGTGGGGACATGCACAGTACAGATCAGGCAGGTTGCAGAGGTATTAAGCTTGATGTCTGAGACAGGATATCTTCTGTACTGGTGGCTGCATTTTGAGAATTTCTTTCAAAACCTGTTTATAGATGCCTGTCCTCATGAAAACATCACCTTTGGATCCAGAGTATGTAAAATAACTAAGACTTAATAATACTGTGTAGTGTTAGCACCTCCCTAGGTGCTTACCTCTAAATTAGAGTTTTAATCCTGGGAACTGATTCTAAATGGTCAACACTGGAGTGCCTGACCAGTAGTACCCGTTTCCTGGGTTAGATCTCATCCTGACAATATCCAGCTATGGGAACTAGGACTCCCACAGCATCCTTCCTGTTAAAAGGTCATTTCGAGCTGCTCATTGTAGCTCACTGCTTTCTGTAAATATAAGGAGTTTTTCAGGTATCAAAAATTGTATATTCTGTAGAGCTATCATTCATTTGAGAATGTCTTGTCGCATCAGCATGGCAATGAAAGGCCACTGCTTAAAAGTTTTATTTTATAATAAAGTGTAGCTCAAGGCATGGTAAAATAACTTCCAGTTAGTTAAAGAGGAACTTGCTGGAGGCCAGCATTTTGGGAACAGGCAAACCAGCATTTGGAAATTCGGCCAGCCAAAGCTCTGCCTACACAAAGTCACTCAGAGATGCAAGGGGAGAGTTGTTTCAGGTGCTCCCTCTGTCGTTTAAGTGAATTTTCTTGACGCTGGGGACCCTCTGCATCAAAGAATAAAAAAAAAAGAATAAAAAAAACCCCCAACTTCTAGGAACAGGCTGACCCTCCAGCCAACATGGATTGGTGAGGCAGCCTGAAAGCTGAGGTCAAAATACAGTTATGTTAATTGTGATGAATCACAACTTCTATTTCTGAAGAGGAAAAAAAACAAATCTACTGAAAATGAAACATATTAAAATAAAATACCTCTAATACAGGGTAATCATGAGCATTTACCTTACACATAATGATTTATAGGGTCCTATATGTACTTCCAATTTCTGTCCCTTTTATTCTGTGCAGTCTGGGAAAACTGATCTGTTGAACTGATTATGTTTGAAAATAGCTCTATCTCTGCTCCCAGATAGGACCATGTTTTTTACTTTGATGAAAATATTTATTAAACTTTTCTTGTGCTGGTTTTGCTATCCTTCAGAATAAATAAAAGTTTCCAGTCCAATTAATAGTTAACCAAAAATGAAGAATATGTGTTTGAGATCTTGGTGGATGAAGTGAGTTTCAGCAGATGCTGCAAATTGCTCCAGTAGTATCTTTTCAGAACTATAACATGGGACTGCAATTGCAGTCAGTTATCAGCTTTTCTCTACAAAGCTTTGATCCTTAGAGCAATTTTTTTTTTCTTTTGCTAGTATGCATGCCCCCAAAAGAGAAATGTACTTAAATTGCTGACTGCCTTGTGTGTGATATTGATTGGGCTCATTGATGCTGCATTATCTAAGACTAAATTGGCATCAACTTTTTCCGTCTGAAGCCTGAAGGTTTTGTGTTCTTTTTAATTGTTGGAGGAAGGTCAGCACAGAGTGTACCCTCTGGCTTTTAATCTTAGACAGAAATGTCCTAAATGAATAGAAAACTGCATGTCAGCGAAATGAACTCTTGCTGAAAGCAATGTGTAGGCTTCTCATGTTTTGCGTTTGTGATGACATAAGCTTTGACCTTGGCATGTATTTTTTAGAAAGAAGAGTAACATTCATTCCCTTCAGCCTAATAGCAGTGCTGATGGCAGGAACTGTGCACTTGCATGAACAACGGATCCTGAACTACTGCAATTTGTAGCCCTGGTTAGAGAAAGACTTTCATATTGAAGTGCTGTTCTTTTATAATTTCTCAGTGTAGGGTTCCTAGCTTCTGTCTTTCTACAGTCAAAATGTAAATGGTAAGAGAAACGTATGGTTAGGCCTTTATGTGGTAAACTAATTTCTTTGTCCATTTGGCTGTTTCTGTAGATAGAAAGCTGAACTCTCAGACTGTTCCTGCAGTCCGAGGGAATTTCTGAGCTCATCTATCTTCTTTTTCCTACCTATGGCAGGCAGGGAACAGGTCTCCTCTGCAACATCTCTGCTTATGGCCCCCAAAAATGACAGTGGAGGGGGGTGGGTGGGTGGAGAAGGATGCAGTGGGGACAGGAGTCCTGTTTATTTCTCCCTGAGCACTCACTGAGGCCTCCACTGTGTCCCATGACCCACCTCTGAGACATGGGATGAAATATGGGTCAAAATTTTAACTCTCAAGCAACTGGCAGGATGCAGGTGCCAGCACAGGCTGTAGCTGCCTTCCTGTGAGAAGGGATCCAGAGAGATCCACCTCCTAGTGCCAGGCAGCCAGTGATCCCATGCTGCTGCACTGCGGGAGGAGATGAGTTTCAGCAACCCCCTGTGTGATGATTTCAGGGCATTTGCATCAAGGGCTGTGGCTGAACACAGTCAAGTTGAATGCAGAGGGACAAGTTCATTTTCCATCCACCTGGGCTCACCCAAAATTATGAAAAAACTTCAAACCCATTTCCCTCAGGGTTTTGGCTCACGTTTGCTTGTTGTGTCAGGAGATTCATGAGTAGAAGAATAGCAGCCCATCTGTTACAGAAACAAAAGAGGAGAAATACATTTGGTCCTCTGATCTCCCTGTTCAAGCTCAGTTCTCCTGTCGAAGCCCTATGAGGGCAAGAAGAAAGTGGAACAACTGAAAAATTTCTCAGCACTTTTAAGAATACGTGGAGGATAAAACAGGCCTGGGGGCATTGCAGTGACTTTGAACAAAGCTGGAAGCATTACTGGCCTCTGTTTGCAGAGGTCTGTGTAAACAGTTTCCAGTTGGGTGAATTTAGAGGCCTCCCTGGTTTGATTTGAAATTTCATTTCAATTGTCCCCAGTGTGTCAGGGACACTCTCAGGCAATGGCAGTTGGGAGATTTTTCATGTCACCAATTTGACCATCTGCCTTTGACAATAAAATGCATGCAGCAGTTGATGAGATGCTGAAAGAAAATACAGAACACACTGGGAAAAACACTGTGAGCTCTTTGTGTCTCATTTCTGCCCAAGCCTGCAGCCAGGGAAATTTGTGGAGCAGATGTAAGCCCAAAAGGGGGGAATTTTGTACACTGAATAATTGAAAGTGGAATGCCAGCCTTCAGATGTGAATCAGCTATGAGAAATATTAGATGCCTGTGCAATGTTTGTGAGAATCTGTACAAAATCTGTGTGTGAAATCCCTATACAGAAAGCTGCAATATAGTGCTTCTGTATATAGTTCTGTTGAGTGCTGTTTTGTCATCAACAAGATGCAGAAGAGTTTGTGGTTTGTGCATGTGATTTGGCTTAGAATATCTATGTGGAGTTTGGGACATCTAATCCATGGATTCCTGGAGAAAAACTGACCGTGAGAAGTGCCCTGTATCCAGCAACCCTGAAAACTGTGTGATTGCTTAGGGGAAGGCTGGGGAATGCAGAAAATCCACTGCCTCTAGCTCTCTGTCCCACAGAAGTGGGCCAGGTCTGTTTTTGTCTCCTTTCCTGTTCCTTGTTCTGTGGTTTCCATCAAAAAGTGTGCTTTGGCCTGACTGCACATGGTCTGTCTCCTAGCAGGAGAAGTTGGAGAAGGAAAAGAAGTGCGTTTCGGATCCCTGATACAGTCCCAAGCTCTCTGCTGTCCAATGAAGTGTAAAAGCTGCAAGTCCATGTATCAAGCTGCATAAGAGCCTTGCTGTGTGTATTGTAACCTCTTGGTTGCCAAGAAGATGGACCAAAGATAATGCAAAGGGAATGTTATTAATCAAATGCCTTGAAGGTTTCTAGGTGTCAAGAACTGGTCTATATTTAGAAAAATAACTTCTAATAATGCAAGCAGGAAAGATCAACTAACTTTTTTAAAAAAGGAACAACTCTGTGAAGTGTTAAATTGAGTCAACACTGAAGTCAGCAGCTTGAATTTCTGACTTACATCTTTCACCCCACTTTCTGCAAGCCACCTTCCGCCTCTGCCTTTGGCTGGAGGAGACGCTGCTCCAGCTGTATTTGGGCATTGCATGCCGCAGGGGCCAGAGCCTTCAGAGGGAAACAGCATGGAGTGAAAGGGAGATCGGTAAAGAGAAGCATGCAGTGTGTTTATGCAATAAATCCTGGTCCCTTTACTGTTTGTTTGCTTGGCATGGTCATTTCCAGAGGGACTCATAACTGTGAGAGGTACCTGCATGCTCTGCAGCAGTGCTGCGGCACTCTGCAGCCCCAAAGAAGGAAGGGTGGCAGCACTGCTTTGCTGTGCAGCAGCTCTTAGCTAGCTGGGTGTACTTATTCACAGGGAAAGGGGCACTCAGAAAAAAATGAAAGCAAAAACACTTTCCAGGAATCGAAGAAAGAGGGAAAGGTCTTATTTTTTTAGGGAACAGAGATTTTTCCAGAGCTGGGCCTCAGTTATACACAGCAAGGATTTCCTTGATTTATGCTCACCTGATTTTGGAGGACTTTTCTGTGGTGATTAGTAACATTTTGTTAATGTTTTATTGTGCTGTATTAAGTGTGATTATTTTCTGCCATGCAAAGAACTAAAGAGCAGCACTCTTCAGGTGACCCAGGTCAGTGTGCAAAGGGAAAACTCACGGCACCTTCCACTGACAGGAACCTGTGACTGATGCTGTGCACTGGGGGCTTTGCTCTCCTCTGTTCTCTGTCCCTGTCATTTTTTTTTTTCTGTGCCTAGACTAACTTCTTCCACCAGCAGTAACATGTTCCCCTTGTTCTCTACCACCAAGCTGGCCACGCCAGTTCCCTGGCAAAGATTATAAAGCTGGGGCCCTCTGGGCCAGCTCCTGCTCACTCTGCTCTGCCCTGCCTGATCCCAGCTAGGGCTCACCCTGCTGAGTCTTTGCTCCCCTTCTCAGCTCACCTGACACCAGCCATCTGAATTCACAGCTTGCTGTGTTGAGGTTTGATGTGAGGCATGGTCCTCCTCTTCCCTCTTTTTCTCTTTGAGCTTATGTTGAGGACAGCTGCCTTTAGTTTTCCCTTTCTGCAGAACTTTTGATATTGAGGGGCTCTACATAATGATTAGTGTTCTCATGTCCTGTAGACTTCAGGAAGTGACATTTTTTAGCCCTTGGGATGAGTAGACCTTCAGAGAAACTGCTGTGAGGTGTTATGTGAAACACTTTGATTTCTTTTCTTGCAGAGCACATTATGGGTCATATTGCTGTGAACCATTCTCCTCACACCCACCTGCTGTCTTGAGCTTATTTCCTTACATTGATTGAGAAACTACCTGGGAAAGAATTGACTCAGAAAGTAGTTCATGGTGACGCAATCCTGTAAGAGTTCAGAAAAGTAGGCAAAAGAGGTCTTAAAGTAGTTTGTCACGTTGGACAGCAGACTCTATACCTGTAGGTGTTTTCTTACTGGTAGGGGAGATCTGCCCTTGCCATGCTTATGTGCTTTGTGTTTTTTTTTGAGATTTTTGAGGAATCTTGGACATAGGTGTTGGATGCATGGTAGTGATTTATTCTGTGGAGTGAAGTAATAGAGAAGCAGGCAAAGGTCGTTTATACATTGTCTTTCTAAGCACTGTTGGACTTGTCTAGTATTTGAGTTGTGTATTTCCTAGCATCTCATCTGCATGTTCAGCATTCTATACTCAAGATTACTTTTCAATTCTTCATTGTCAGTTCATGGCCTGCCAGAAGAGTCAATCACTTTTCTACCTGATCGTCTGCTTATGTGGGCACTGAAGAGAACTTTTAAATCATCTTTCTGCTATGTATTCAAAATGCAGTGTTTACTACAGGCAAGCATCTTATTTTAATACAGTATATCTCTCCGATTTCCAGAACAAATCTTACACGTAGCTCTGTTCCTTTCAGTAGAACCTTTAATAACAGACTTCTGCTCTTTTCCTGCACACGTTAATTTTGCCTCAAAAACCAATAAATTTTTGATGCACACTTAATAATCTAAAGAAAAAGTGATTTTCTGCTATGTTGTATTTCCTTTCATTAGATATTTCAAAGAGGATGTAATGTGGGTACTGTTCCCAGATGCTTCGTGAAAACAAATATTAATACCTAATTACTGCCTTACAAACACTTTATTCTCTGTGGTGGTAATTTATAATTGAATAGTATTAATTAAACCAGAGACTCAGTCCCAACTGGTGAGATATCTGCCCTTCTGATCTCATTTCTTTTTTCCTCTGGCACATATGTCATTGTCACTGTCATTTTTTAGAGGCTAAGTAGAATCTTTGTTAAAATACATTCTTACCTATGACTTTGTCAAAATTGTACTTGAGATTTTAGAAGATGCAAGGCAGTGAATGAAGTCAAGTCATCTGATGCCTTTCTCTACATTGTCACGTGTCATCAGAGTAGTTTGAGGACTGATAATGGGTTAATATCCTAACTAATATCAATTATTTCAGAGTGGGATCTGTAATCAAATCAGAAACCATTAATGGAAAAGAAACCAGGCACAGGCCGAAGAGTTCAGACATAGGAAACACTGTATACCGGCACAAATCCAGTAAAAGTGAAATCAAACCAACTGTGATGTTTTCCTAGTGACAGAGAGATGTGGTACATCCAGCAATGAGCTAGCTTGTCTGAGGACCCCTGGTGACTGGGCAGCCTCCAGGCACAATGCGTGACACTGAGAGTTCAACGTGCAAGCATGCTGCTAGCCACGCTTTTTGTTGTTGCTGACTGAACACAAAATGTTGCACTATTTGATTTAAGAATAATTTACGATGATGTGTTCTGGTTGATGCATTTATATGCTGTAATAAGTTTTTTTCCCATGAAATTCAGACCATGTATTTTATGGAATATAGGACTCACTAACACCAAGGCATTGTCAGTAACGAAGCTATTCTTCTTGCATGAAATAGTGAAATGAGCTTTTGGTGTGGCTGAATTCATATATAGGCTTGGTTGCTATAAACCGAGCCTTATGTATGCAAACTACCAACAATTTCTGACAATGCTAACCGATGTACCATCCAGACATGTTTGGATTCCAGATATGTTCATGTTTAGCATTCTATTGTGAATCTGTTTCTTGACAACCTGGTAAAATAGAAGATAATATAGAGACACAAAAAGTAGTTAATGTTCATTGGCAACATATTTCTACATATGTTATTGTAACAATTGAATTAAATTATGTAGAAAAAGAAAATAAAACCAACTTTGCAAGCAGATTTAAATTCTTACTGAAATCATAAATTCTATGTGCTAAATAGTCTAATGTGACTTTCCATAAAATCTATATTATTCCATTTTCAGGTGGATTGGCTGCAACGGTAATCAAGAGAAAGAAAACAAAATATTGTCCACTTGAAACCTGGCAAAGAGAAAAGGTAACATCCTTTGAATTCACTGGTTGCAACTTCAGTTGTTTCTTTGGAAGACCACGTTGCTATCAATGAATGGATTATCTGAAAATGTTAAATAATCACCTCCTATTTGTCCTTTTCCAAACCCACAAGTAATGAAAATTATTTCTTTACTCAAAAAGAAAAAATGAGATGATATAACACACCACTAAAGAGGCTAGTAAGTGCTATAGCTGAGTTATAAACTACATTTTATGATGGATAACAATGGTGTTTATTCTTGAGACAAGACTGACATATTTCAGCTGAAACGTGTTAGGATTACACGGTAGAAAGCTGTTTTGGTATTAAAACATAATTTGCCATGAGAAATATTGATTGGTGAATTGGAATGATGGATTTTGTTGCTGGTGATTTCTACTTTTTGGCTTTTCTAGCTGGCTTCTGTCCCACTCACGCAGGGAGTGGGTAAAGACCTGGTCCAGATCAAGAATGGGAGTCTGGGGCCTGCTGGGCTCTCCTAAGGGTCGTGCTGGGTTTTAGGGTCAGTTTGTGTGTTATCTTTTTGGTTACTTGTTCATGCTGTGGTAGTTATGGGACTCTGAGTTTTGTTGCTGAGGTCTTGGATCTTCTAAGTGTGTTTTATCAGCCTGAGATCCTTCTAAAAATTATTTACACTGCTTTGAAAAGGAAGGAAAGGAGTAAAAAAAAATATTTAAGGCAAGATTTTAGCTGTTGAAACCACCCATAGCCCAAGTAACAATGGCGTTGCACTGTCCTACAGTTTGTGCCATGCATTGCTCTAGTGTTTTGCTTATACATTTGCAAACTGAGCAAATGGCCCAGAAGTTTCAGTGGAAGGTGCAACAACTCTGCAGTATTTCTCAGAACGGTTCAAGAATTCTCAGCAGAGCAGACGAAACTGTATTTTCCAGCCCTAGTCTGAGGGCTGGAAGCAGAAGTGGGACAGGGAACAGTGCGGGGGGAGGTCTGAAAAACTGGGCTGCTGACTCACGCTCCCTCGGGAGACTGGAGGGAGCCGGCTGCCCAGCCTGCAGAGCAACCTCTGCTTGTCCCTTTCATGTAGGCCTGGGGCTGCCCTTTTGTGAGCCGGGGAGAACAAACTGTCTGCCACTACAGTTTCATCTCGGTTGCTGCTATCTGCAGAGTGACTCAAGGCAGACAGGTTCGGTAGAGATGCTCATCTCTCCCCGTTTTTTAGCACCAGTCATAGACCTGTTATCTGGGTGATTTTGCTGATTTTATTTTATTTTTTTGTTTGCCTATATTCTGGTTGTTTTCAGCCTTTTCAAGTTGAAGCATTTTTATTTAATAGTAATTTATAATCTTGCTGTCACATGGACGTTCGTTAGGAGATTCAGGATGCCAGATGCATGTGATGGTACTTCCTCCTGCTGCTGCAGGATGGTTTTAGTGAGGGAGGTGGATGCTGGCTGATAGGTAATGTTGTTGCCCACAGCCAGGAAAAATCATCTGACAGGTAGCAAAAACATTAGCCTTTCCTCAGGTGGACTTCCTGAAGCCCTGAAAATGATCCCTCTCTGTACACGGTTTTATATTAGAGATGTGCTTTTCCCAGGGCTGCATTCATATCTCACATTTTGTAACATAATAGGTGAAAATGATTCTTTCCATACCTCCCATTTCTGAGAATGTGAATACTTTAGCCCTCTTAAGAATGTTTCAGATATTTCAATTTTTTCTGTATGGTGTAGGTAATGCACTTCAAAGAGCAAAGTTTCCTGTTGTTAGCTGTGTAAGGATTTATACAATTTTTAAGATGTTTTTGGATCTTCTTGTTGCTCTCATGACTTGATATGGAATGTCTCACACAGGAGGCCAGGTGCAAAATGTCCATAGACAGCATGTTGAGTTTAGGCTCCACAGGGAAACATTCTGTTATCCCCTGTTAGCATAAGCAGTTTCACAGCTGATGTAAAGTAACACAAGGGTTCGGATGACAATCAGATTCACAGATGATGCTTCTAGAAAAATGAGTTACAAAAGACTCTTGAAGATGCTAAACTTGCACTGTATTTGTATGTAACATGGTTTTGAATCTGAAGAGAACAGCAGGGTGAGCTATTAAAATTCAGTTTTACAACAAACAGGAAGGGTAGTGTGAGCTGATTTCCACAGGTTTTTGCTTCTGCTCTTTTCTTCTTGTTCTTAATGTTTTGCTTAATTAAAGAGCACAAATTTTACTTGAAAATATCTGTACCACTACAGCATACTTCAGTTTATCCATGGTTTATCTGCAGTAATGTTAAGATATAAGATTTTTTCTTCCTTCTTATTATCTTTTTGCAGATGACTGTGTTAGCTAATAAATGTAATGAAGGCAGCAAGGCAGCTGTGAGTTTCAGTTTTCAGATGGTGCTGGGCATGATTAGCATAGACTGGAAGGGAGCAGGCAGCAAGGATTAAACAACACGCTCAGATCACTTTCAGACTCTTCCTCAGGGCACTGTTTAATTCAAACAGCAAAAAAAACCTCACAAGGCAACACAAAATGAAGCATCTTTCCTCAACCAGCACAGCAGCTGGCTGCCTCGCTCGCTTGCCTGGCACTGGTTCCAGGAGTCACCTTCCCCTTCTAACCCCGCAAACAAGTCCCTTACAAAGGAGGAAAGACCTGGCTGCCTGCCTGGGACAGGCTGAGGACGGGTCGCTGGGTTTATGAAAGGCAGGCCACGTTACATATACAATTAATACAATTATATTGGTATGTAAATAATCTCTAATTATCTAACTCTGTGGGCGAGAGCTATTCAGAAGGAGATGCAGGGTTGCCGTGTCTGTCCCTGTGAACAAGAACTGTGTTTCCAGCTGTTTCTGTATGGCTGCTGTGTGGGCGAGGTGGGCAGACACAGCACACTGCCCTGGGATGATTAAAAACGTAGGAACTGAATTCAAATCGTAAACAAACATCTTGAGTTGCTACAAATGTGACTTTTGAAATGCTTTTTAGTTTATGTGCATGTACACTAGGAGACTTGGGCTCTGGGTTCAGTGGAAGGTGATGGTTGAGGGTCAGGTGCTCAAGAAGACCCCCTGCATTGCTCTCAGGAGCAGGTGTCTTTCCACCTACCCCTGAGGAAATGTAGGGCAGCTCCTCTCCTAGCTCAGGCAGTAACCTCTGTACCAGAGGCAGGGTCGAGTTGGTGTCTCCTGGAACTTCCTTTTACTTGGTAAAGCTGTTTCTCTTGCAAATCTACCACATTCAGTAGACGAATATCACGAATTTGGTCAGTGAACACTATCATGACCATGTCCCTTTAACAAATGTAATGATGTATAACTAGGCCTGCAGTAAGTAATTACTTGGACTCTCTTACTAATTAATTACCTGAGGATATTTATGGTCTGTTCAGCACAAGAACTGACATTAAAAAAGATATAATATATTTACAGAAATGTTTCTAAAGTGTGTTATCTTCATGCTTCATTTTAAGAACAAATGTTAATACAGTTTTTTTTGTTGAAATAATTGAATTCCATCTCTTTTGGTTCACAGAGTAATGTGTTTTCTCCAAGTAAACATTCCAAAGTCTTCCATAATGAAATTGTGGAAGTTAGAAGTGAAAATGATGGGTTTATTCCTGCAGCCCTGTACTTTTCCCTTGCAGGGTTAGTTCCTGTAGAACATATGCTGGTTTTTGTTACTACAGAATAGCCTACCCCTGGGAGCTGTACACAACTTAGTGTACTACCATTGTGTTAAATTCTGGCATTCCTGAAATCTGAGCTTTTGATTTTATTGAGAGATGATTTCATAGAACAGATATTGACTCTAATGTTAACCAAGGAAAGCAGAAGAACTGGAAATTCTCCAGTGATGCAGTGGAATGGAAGATCAGATCTTCCCAGTGGAAATTTAGACAGGCATTGAAATGTAGTACAATTTCATGTCTGTGTGTCCTACTGTTGTAACATCCACAGCAATAAGCAGACTGGCCGAGTAGGAGGATCTGCTCTTTGTATCAGTGATTAGGAAAAAAATCGCTTAACATTTACCAGTCTTATTTTCTAGATTATTTATTATATATTATTATTTCTGACTATCCCAAAGACTGGGATGATGAAGGTCTGAGCCTTACCTGAGGGGCGTCTTCAAGAGTCATGGTGACCCAAGCTGTCAGGGAAGCAGGAAGGAGGGTACAGCAGAAGGGAAGTGATGAATGGTGGGGATAGCAGTAAATAACTGTGTCCTTTGATTTAACAAGGGGCAAGGTACTGGGGAGGTTGGGCAACTGCTGGTCAGGTGCTTCCTGAAGTGCTGCAGCCTGGGAGCTCCTGTGGGGTGCTTAGGGTGGGCTGGAGTAGGGTAGCAGGAACACAAATTAGTACCACTGAAGTCCATGGGTGCTTTGGAACTTAGTCTAGCAAAGTTTGTGAGGATCTTCTTGTATTATTTCTTCCTCAGTTTCTGTATAATCCTCAAAGTGTTTTGTTTTGTTGAGTGCATAGTGCCACAGACCCAGATTTTAATGGGTGAAGTGCTACCAGCTGTCACTCTGGCTTGTTAGCTCCCATGTGTAGACAGCGGCTCTAAACGGGGCTGGGTGGTTAATGGATCTTTATGTGAGGTCATCCACATATTCCAAAGGTTAAAGGGGAGGTTTTCTGGGTCATTCAGGCATTTGTTTGTTTGAATATGTCTGCATGGACTTGATAAAATAGCAGCAATTAGTATCATCTTTCTGAGAAACAGGAGCGATCTTATCAAATCTGGGGAGCAGGTGAATGCTAATGCACGTTATTTGTACGGCTTCGCATTGAAGAATTTCAATTTGCAGCATGAGTAGTTCAATTTCTATTTAGGGTGCAATTCCAAAGGAAGTATAATTACAGTTAAGGGGTGTCAAAGAGCTGGTGAAACGTTAGGTTAAGGAAACATTGGAGATATTTAGTGAAAACTTTTTAAGGTTATGCTTTCCTAAATACAGAGGAGGCATAACTTAGTGAGAAAGAGCTTACCACTCAGTCTGGGCATTTCAACCCTGAACAAGTATGAATGAATAAACAGTGCTGCACTCAACTTCGTTCACTAGATTTTTGAAATAACCACCTCTGCTATATCCAGCACATATATGAGACTATTCAATCTTCCAAAAATAGACATAATTAGTTGCACCTTTATCAGAATTTTTTTTCAGTCTGTCATGTTTGAGCTACTTTTGTTAATGAGAAAATTATTCAGTGCCATGTCAGAGCATACATAAATCTGTTCAGTGGCAGTACATATAATTCATCTGAAGTGGATACAATTAATACTCATTTAATAAGGACAAAATTTGAAGATGTCCATTTTTCTTCACCTTTCCAGTGTGTTTTCCCTTGCACTGTATGTATCCTTCCCACTGACCATGATCGCCTTCCATGCACACCTGTTCAACAATGCTTTTTCTCTTTAATCCACTCATTTACAGCAATCTTTTCTTTTAGCAAAATATTGAGATGCAATCAGGGAAAGCTGTCAGATTGTTCTGTGTCTGAATGCAAGATGCTGATTACTGTTGCCACTGTTAGCTGAATTACACTATTAAAGGCTTTTATGAAGTATTTGCATTGCTTGTTCATACAAATATAAAATCATGGCAACACCATGGTGAAAAAGGAAATAATGCTCATCCTGTGACACATTTCTTCTAAGACAAGACAGAAACAACAATCTGTGGAAAACATCTATATACACGGCATATTTGATGGCATCTTTTGGTTTGTTAATTGCTAAATTATTTACACAGTAGCTCTCTCCATTGCATACAGATTGTTGTACAGCTTTCACTGAAGAAGGCAGAGTTGATAGGGATGGGCAGATCTGTGCCTCTGTGGGATGTCCACGCTGGGAACTGCTGCTGTCCAGGAGGGTGGAGAGGGAAATCTCACCAAGCTAGAAGGTTTCCTACCTGAGGCAAGCAAGAAGGGTCTTGGTTTATCTTGCAAAGCGCTAACACCTCAAGCTGTCCTTGCTGTCTGCTGCAGCTGAAAACATGATGTAAATATAAATACTTGCAAAAGGCAGCAAGCCTGGGTGGTGGTGCTGAGACACATCTGCTTGCTTCTGCTGTTGCTTGGTATTGTTGTATTGTTTCCTGTGTTCCTTTGTATCAGTTATGCTACCAATACAAAAGAAAATGTCCCACTGTTTTAGTAAGAGCCATTCACGACCATCATGGTTACATAGCCATTTAGCAGCCAGAGCTCAGCGCATCACAGAAACACGTTGCTGCAGCTTCATGTGAGGCAGGAGGGAGCACCGCAGCAGTATGGCCAAGGTCTGCAGTGGCAGTGCATGTGAAAAGTAACCACATGAAACAGAGATGTTAGAAATGGCACAAAACCATAATCCTTGCAGTGACCTGCTGTTGTCCCTTGGCACCTTTCTAAAAAGTGTCTGTGTTGTACGCTTGGGAGAAAATTGTCTGCCTTGTCTTCTGTACTTTATTGCTTGCAAATGTCATTCTGAAATACTTGCTGGTGCATTTCTGTTATTCAACAGCTATTTAATAAGATGGGATAAAGATTTTGCATTTTGGCTTTTGCTTTCAATTTAACTGGCATTGTTTGATGCAGACTGAAAGTACCACGTGTGCGTTTGCTCTTGTCCAGCCATAATCTAGAGTTATAAATGCTTCTTCCCCTACACTTCAAGAAAATGCCTTTGTGTTTCTCACTTTAATTTGTGTGTGTTATAAACGTAGGACTGTCAAGGAACTGTGTAGTTGGAGAGGACAAACAGTTGTCAAGAGTAATTTTTGCAAGCTTTATGGCATAATGATTTATCCTATGCTTTAGTGCTACCTGTTTTCATTCTTACTACTTTGTATCTTTTGGCTGATAAATATTTATAATAATGTAGAAATAATTTCAAACTAGAGCCAAGTTATAACTTCTATACTTTAATAAGGGCTGAAAACATGTCAAAATAAATTCTACTGACCCGAAAGCAAGTATAATGAGAATGTGGACTGAAATAGCTTCATTGTCAGTGCAGGATAATCCTTGGTGGATATGTGTTTACCCGCAAAGTGTGTTAGAGCTGCTGAACTCACTTTATGAAGGATGTGCTGCCTTATGAAAGTCCCAGCCTAGAGAAAGATGTACAGACCTGAGCGTCCTGGATTCTTTGTTTGGAATCTGCCATTAAAACATGATGCTTGTGCTGTGCATGTACCTTTACCACTTGGCCTCTGTTTCCCACCCATCACCTATGTGATGATAATTAAAGTCATATAAAATATTCTTGCAAAAAAAATTCTGTCAAAACTACACATACTAGAATTAGCTAAATATTCAGTAATTTCACTCTTGTTAGGCCATATCAGCCCATTTCTTTCTGCCAGTTTCAATTAATCCATTGCTGAAATGGTTGACAGCATGTGAATGCCTCTGCTGCCTCCTGTCTCTACACTTAGCACATGAGAGGATGATGGGCTGAAGACTCTTGTCAGCCCCTTCTGATGTGGTTTGCCAACAGATGGCAACAGGTCTTTAAGGAGAACCCTGTTGTTGCTACTTCCAGCAACATCATAGAATTTCAGCGCTGTCTGGGAGGGGGACATGACATGATCCTGAGCCTGCTTCTGGCCTCAGACATTCTTTTATCAATTAGCAAAACAGCTGATGGATTTGACACAGCCTTGGGAGTGCCTGTGTCCCACAGGCTGTGATCTGCTCTGCATACTGATCATCTTCTCTGCAGAAAGTTGGGAGATATAGAAGATGAATGTACAGTATAATTTCTTCTTATTACTTAGACGGTCTTTCCTTTATTCTGGAAAAGATAGGATGCAAAGCCTGATATTTTCAGGAGGCACTATTATGCATAGTATACATAAGTAAGCATTACAATAGATGCAAGAGCACACCCAGACACATGCTTTGTCAAAACTTCACCCAGACAACATTGCCCAAGTAGTATCTTGAGTTCAATGCTACGTAAGTGTTGGATGGTAACCAAGTGATGTGCTGGGAGGGGGGGGTGCAGGTTTAGTTAGCGTGCTCAGTATTTCACAGTATCACACAGCACTCAGCCTGCTAAATGGAGCAAGTGCCAGCACCGGGGATGGTCAGGGCCTGGCTTCCCAGGCACGTTGGTGACACTTCCCTGCCACTAGCTCCAACACATTTGCTGTTCTCACTTGCAGCTCCTGTCATGAGCCCCAAGATGAATACTTATGCGTGATTCATTGGAGGAGAGACTGCAGCAGTGCACAGTGCAAGGCTAAAGGTTATCAGCTGGGCTCATGCTCTTGCAAGCAGACAAGAGGGAAAAAACAGCAAGGAGGAGTTGTCTTGCTAAAATACAGGGCTTTAAGAATGCCTAGGTGAGACGTGTACTGAAGCATGGCTCAATGCAAACTCCATCACAAGATGTGTGTCTGTATTTGCCTGCTTTGCACAATTCTGCTTTATGGCTCTCAGCCAGGTCCAAATGATAAGAAACCCACAGCACATAGGAATGATCATCCTGGCTGCACAGGCACTGGAAATGATCCCGTCAGTGCTCAGGCTCTCCTCTTACTCTTAAAAACTATACATGGCTGACAGCAATAGTTTTGGCCTTATCCTCATCTTGAGTGCATACATGTTCACCAGTCCTATGGTCATGTCTGGTCATATTCTTTTCAGTCTTTAGATACCTTCAGCAGCCCCTGGTAGGAAGCACGCTTTGGTGTTTTGGCCATTTTCATTCTCCTGTTCACCATATGCTGTGACAGATTTATGAAGGATTACATCTGCATAATCACCAACCTGTTTTATTTCATCAGCTGTTCTAGTTGGCAGCTCCAGGTGCTTTCCCCAGTCTTTCTGCTTTTTCCATTTTAGTTTTGATCACTGCCCACAAAACAAATGGTCCTCCTATGACCACTGAAATGGCTGCCATTTTCTTATAACCATATGTCTCATCCCTCAGTGGTTCAGGTGATGCTCTGATATTGTCTAGCCAGCAAGCCTCGCTGCCTGTTGTTTCTCACAGAGGCAGGGCTGTTTGTGCTACCTGGGGATATCGTTTGTGTGGCTTCTGATGGGATAAAGTGATCTTGCCATAGTGTCCTTCACGGAGACTTTTGCACATGCTTTGTCTTCACAAAAATAATCCATTTATCAGTCCATAAATATATCTTCTTCTTAGTGAAATGAGATGGGGCTTGCTCAGGAATGTGGAAAATCTGATTTTACTTCATAAATTAACAACTGTCTTCAAAGTAAAATAATGTTTTAACCTGACAGCCTGTTGACTGTCTCTTACCAGAAGGAATGCCCAGGTAGTGACCCTATTAATGTTTACAATATTAGTCCCACCTGAGTTTATATCACAAGTCTTACTGTGTTTCAGGATTGTTTTTACGTTTTTTCTTTGTTGAGAACACGAGGTCCCTGGGAGCCATCTGGGACCTACTGTGTTATTTACCATAGAGGTAATACAGTGATACATTTTAAACTGCTTTTTAATGTGTTTTCTGGCAAATTGTCTGTTGCTGCGCTAGGTGTGAAATCATCTTAAGGGGGACGAGTGGCATTGGCATTTGTGCAGGCTTGTTGATTCTAACTAACATTTGCATTACATTTGAACGGTAAATGCTGTCTTCAGTGAAGAAACATTTTCCGTGTTCTCAATGGTATTTTAAAATGGAGTATTGCTAGTTTGAATATGAGTCAGCTGAAATTACAGAAAATGTTTCCTTTAAAATACCATCTGAATAGAAACAGCTGTCATATCACACAGAACCTGAAACAAAGCATAGCAAGAAACTTGCTTGGCGTGTAATAACCCTGGTATTAGAATCTATGATGTTGTAATTTCTTCTTTGGGATATCTTTTGTGCTCTTGGAATAGTGCATTTGCATGTGAATGGAAAAAGCCAAATTGTATTCCTAGGTTCATGCAAAGAAGCTAATTCCTATAACTATCAATAGAGGAACTTCTTCAGTTTTATTTCTAGCATCATCATATCAGGCTGAAACTCCTCTTATTGCCATCAGTGTGTTTGTCAGCTGAAGTTCTGAAATCATCTAAATATTTTATGAAGTCCAATGAACAGTGAAAATAGTCTTGCTATGACTAGTCCCACTAGTAGATTAACCATTACTATGGTTTCTTTTTCTTACAGGAATTTATTAGTATTCAGCTTAGTTTATACTCATCTTTCTATTTACCTGTGAAAGCAGTGAAACTCTCCCGACAGATCTATGAATAGCAGTTTATTTTCATTCAGGGAAAGTACCCTGGTAAATTTTCACAGATCATCTTTTTAATCTCTGTGTGTGTGTGTATCTATCTGTTTTCTGATACAAACCTAACTACACAACCGCACAAGTGTATATTTATATAAATCTTTATATACGTGTGTGTATGTTTAGTTTTATATGGCAAACAAATGGGTGGAAAAAAAGGCCAGAAACGATATCCTGTATTTGGTCTATTTTGATGCTATGGAATAATATGAAATGTCATTTTTGGAAGGGCCATCAAAATGAAATCTTGAGTGTGTTTGAAATCAAAATGATCTAGAGGCATAGTAAACATAAGGTATTTTATTTATTGCAAAGAAGTTTCACAAAGAGGGAAGATAAGAGTGACTGGGTAAACAAGTAGCTTTTAGATAGCAGATAAAACTGTAAAATGAAATCAGTAGACTGATGGACAGAAAATATTATATATCTATTCTCTGAGCTGTATTGTCCATTTCATGAACACTGAAGCAGCAGGCTTCACTTCTCCTGCTGGCAGTGTAAAATGGCAGCTCCTATGTTTAGTTAAATTGTCACTTTAATTAATGATTTCTAGAAACTCAGCACAGAAATATAATCAATGTGCTGAAACCCTTTCTTAAAATGGAAGAGATAACTAATGGTTAAAAAAATAAGTGGAATATTCAGAGCAAACCTTTCTTCATAATATGTAGGACTGGCACAGGATGTAGATGAAGAGGATCATAATCTCCTGCTGCTGTTGCTGAAGGCCTCATTCTGGTCAAAATGTGGCCGAGTCTTAAAAACTCGTAAAGAGTGTGCTGCGCTAAAGGCAATTTGCTCCCAATATTTTAGGTGGATTTTCTTTTTTCCTTCAGTGTGGCGAGGATTTCCAAACTCAAAACTGAGAGTAAGACACAACTTGAAGAACAGTGGAGTGCAGACTAGCTGTCACCCATTACTGTGTGCTCATTGTCATTAAATAAGCTCAGAAAAACATGCTTTGAAGCCAGTATGGATCTTTTAGCACTAAAGTAGTTGGGCTTTGCTGAGATTTATTAAGAAGTCAGGGTGAGCCACATGCTTTGAACCTGGCATGCAAATTAAAGACCTCAGTTTGGGATTAAAAGAATAGAGTTGATGAAAAAAGTAGTTCTGGCAAATAATATGGAAATGTATTAAGAATTTTCCTTGTTCTACATTTACTGCATTGTACCTGTGCGGTGTAGGGGATTATGATCATCAGGTAACCTGATAAAATGCTTGAATCAAGAGCTATCAAGAGCTACAGTCAATACAACGAAAAGAGATGTATCAAAGATGAGGGGGAGCCTTTCAGTACTGCCTGTTGTGTTTCTGATGGCCTAGTGTCAGAGCTGATTCTGGAAGAAATTTAAATCCCTTTTCCCTCTAGGTATTCTTTTAAATAAATAAAGAAAATAGTGTAGCAGGAATTGCATCAAGACCAGTGAAAACTCCCCAGGTGCTTTTGTCTTGCAAAGTCTCAGATTTAGAGCTGTATAGCAGGTTTTGTGCTGTATGATAAGCACACTCAAATGGAGCCTTTGCAGTAGCTCTAAGATGCCCTGTTCATCAGCAGCTATCTGAAGTAGAGGGAGAAAGCTACCCAGGTGGAAATGCATAACATGCATATCCAAGGACTGGGAGTGCTTCCTATATAGGATAGGTTTCAATTAATGTTGTGTTAAAAATCTGGGAACATTTCCAGATACGGGGATCCTCCTTCATTCAACAACTAGACAGAAAGAAGTGCAAAAAAAAAAAAAAAAAAAAAAACCAGCAGGTGTAGCATAATTTAACTCCACTGAGGGAAGGGAAATGAAAGTGTAAGCCCCAGCTCATCTGTCTGTCATCAGAGTCTGATAGCACAGCTGTTTCTGAAAGACCTGAGGATCACAGTTTTGCTGCGCCTAATAAAGGTAGGACACAAATTGGTGGAACTTGGTTGTGGCACCTTTGAGTTCCCATCAAACTGCCAGCATTGCTTGGATGCCTGTTTTCATGACTGCACTTTACAGTTTGCCTTTCCTTGTGTGAGAATCTTAGTCCTAAAATCAAGCAATGCCTGCTTCGCTTCTTTTCTCCTTGGTCAAGGTTCTCAGGAGTTTTCATACTGAGTATTTTGGTACTCCTTAACCAATTAAAACTCCCCTTCTGTATCTAGTGATCTACCCTTCTGTCCCATCAATCCACTGCACGAACATTATAGATCTAGAAGACTTCAAAGTTTTTATATTACTTCCAATTTTTTAGAACTACCTAGAGGTTTGATCTTTATTTTAAATATTCTTCCCAGTCCATGACCTCTCCTGACAGTACCACCCAAGGACATCGCTTGCTTTTGAGTTTTAACACCCTAGACTTGAGTATGCTTATGCTTTTGCTGCTCACACTGTCATTACAGAAAGGGAATTTGTGCTTAGTGCACCAAAATGATGTGTTTAAATCTGAAATCAGGAATTTTGCAGTATCCAGAGAAACGTACATCATCTTTGGTTTTAATATTTTTTAAATTAATTTCAAAAACACATAATAGTTTGCAGGCCAAATCTGCAGAGCAGTAACCATGTTTGTTGATTAAAGGGTTGCCGTTTGATCAAAAACATCCATAACACTTAGAATCAAGATAACAGCTTTAATTCCTCAAATACCTTGTAGGCCAGAAGGATTCTTGAGCCCATGGCAAAAATGTACACTGTACAAAAGAGTTGTTTTATCTTCACTGACTTCCTATCGCCTCAGGGATATGATGCAGCAGTTGTTTCAACTGAGTATGAGTTAAGCATTACTATGCTGTAGAGAGGTTTTATATGGAATGTTCCCAGGACGTGTGTTGACAGTACTTTTTCATTTGTATAAAAGGCTTCAGTACTACAAGAAGCAGATTGATCTTGCCTCAGTTGTCACATGGGAAGAGAGCATCCTGTTCCCCATCTTTGTGGCATTATCACTAAGCTGACAATATACCTGCATCTTTGTACTCTTTTCTTGTTCTCCTTTCAGTCTGGCTGGCATGTCAATATGCACAGGTGCTAATCCATACATGTGGGGACAATACATTAATGACAGAAGACTCATCTGTATTCCCTAACAAAAATCTCTCCAGTTCACAATGTCCTTTTTCACTGGTGTAACAGTTTGCTTCATTAAAAAATAAATTCAGCTACAGAGAAACTACTCGGCTACAGGGAAGTTTCTCAATGGTGGAGAGATTAGTCCCAGAAATTTAGTTTGTATTGCATTTAAACAATATTTAAAACAACCAAAAGCAGCATTAGATCTCTTGCACTGAGATTTTAGCAGAAGAATATTAAATAATATGTAGAACTGAAGGGCAATCTGTACTCACATGGCATTCTCTAAGAGGATGCTATTGTTCTCTGCCATATCCTATTGTTATACAAAGATACCATATACTTGATGAAGGATGTGCTTTGCATTGATATTGTGATTCAGGCTTTTATTAAAGCAGAAGATAGGAGTAAACGTATGGACAAAGAGGGATTTTCTCATGCTCAGACAGACCTTGAATTTATAATTATCAAGTGTAATAATGTCTTGTTGTTCAGACTCGTGCTAAATAGCCATGAGATAGACATGTGGAGTCTGTCCAGCAGCATCAGAGATACAGTGGAAAACAGGACTAAACGCTTAGCGGATCACCAGTTTATGTATCGGGAAAGAGCATCTTCAGGTGCTGCT
>VXAV01000874.1:0-13332 GCA_013399715.1 Alectura lathami | reverse complement strand
AAAAAAAAAAACATTCAAACATCTTTCCATCTTTCAAAGTAGAGGATCTATAGTCTTCATTAGTAATATTGCAGGTAGCACTTTGAAGAGTTTGTGTTTTTGTCTACATGTATGATGGAATTTATGGTCTACTGTGGCTCAGAAGTGAACTTGGAAGTTAGCCAGCATATTAGTATTCAGTCTTATTCTAGCTGATTGAAATAGTTCATTGTGGTGTGCTTGCTCACTACTGGAAGCACCAACTGTCTGTCTGAGAGCTGGTCATGTCCAAAAACAGCAGCCAGGGAAAAATGCTTCCAGTATTCCAAATTCTCCAAATCCTTCTTTTTTTTTTTTCTTTAGTTGTGAAGGAAAAACGTCCTCTTATTCATCCTTTCATAAAAGAACATTCATTTTTATGTGAAAAAACTGCCATACACATCCATAAAATGTGAACTCCAGTAAAAGAGAGGAATTGCAGCAGCTCCTTTCATTAAATGACCACAAAACAGGATGAAAGTTTCACTAATCTTGTTGATTTCTTACACTCTAGCTCTCTTTAGTCATCCACACCAACAAAAGAAATCTGAAATATATAGGGTGGAAAAAAGTTTTTGGAGTCAGCAAAAAAATTTACTGAAAAAAATTTTTTAGTTGTCATGTTTTGGAACTAACCTTCACGTCGTATGATTATTTGGCGTGTTATTGAAAATCTTTTGGAATATATACCCCTAATTACAGCTTTATTGAAGAACACTGGGAAAATCATTCACTGAATTGTCTAATAAAATCTCTGAGGGAGCTTAATTTACGACACCTGTATTCATGATTAATTTCTATGTACATGTTTTCTGTGTGGTACTGCTATAGTGGATGGGAATTTGCAATGGAATCACTGTAGATTTAGCCACCTAGTTTTTGCGCCCAAGGCAGTTCATCAAGCGTAAAGTTTTGGAAATCAGATTTATGTTCTGTTTCTCAGCTATGAGGCTGATTTCCCTCTGGCCACTACCTGATAGAAGTTAGGAATTAATATAATTGATTTCAGCTGTTACACTCATATTAAGTCAGCTTAATGGAAGTTCACTTATTTAACACATTGCGGTGACTTGGAATGAACAGGGCAGCCAGCTGTAGCAGAAGTAGCTTTGCTGGTTCTAGTTTCTTTCCTGTAGGGCACTATAGGGCAACCTGAGAAAGAAATGTGTATTTTTCTCTTTCTGGAATTTAATTTTTGTCAGGGTTAAAATCTAGTGTTTAAGAAGGAGGAAAGTCCAGTATGTAGTCTATCAGTCTGAACTTTTTAGTGGAGATTCTTTTCTTAAAGATAATAAAAAGATGAACCTAGAGTACATATTGATCCTTTGTTAATTATCAGAAAACGCCATTGTAGTAAGGAGATGGCACTTGTTAAAAGCCTGTCAAGGCTGAAGGGTGCAGGAGAGAGATAAAAGTGGTTTGCTATTTACTGGAGTTAGGGGAAAAAAGATAAAACCATAGAGAGCCAATGGAGGTAGTTGGCTTGCTTGAATAATTATCTGTGAACAGTTTTGCTAATTATGGATGAAGTCCTGAACTTCTTAATCTTGCAAAAAGCTACTGAAGCCAGAAGAAGGACAGATCACAGTGCGTTGTTAATTATTTTTTCATGAATGCTTTCCTGCATGTTTAGTTTTCTAGGTCTCTGCTCCTGTTTTCCCTAATATTTCATTGGTATAAGGTAAATCTGGTAAGGTCTGAATTCCCAGCAAGCATGACATGGGTAGAAAATTAGCTGATACATATTTGCACATCCATAATGGTGATTAACCTATGTCTGTCTTAAGAGGGTTTTCACAACTGTCTGTGGTCCTTGTGATGAATTCATAAGCCCTGTTCAAAAGGGGAAGGAAATCAAATTAGAGCATAAATAATATGAAATGAAAACTACCAATCAGTAAACAGAAACTACTCCACGTAAATTGGAGTCAAAGTGTCTTTTCAGAAATGGACCATTTCTCATGCTGAATTAAAGGGATCAAGAATGAAATTACTGGTCATTCATCAACTCTAACACAGAAACATGCCAATAAAGAAAGCGTTGCCAGGAGTTTTTTTTTTTAAAAAAGAAGAAATCTGTGTTTTTGAAAGCTGCCTTTGGTTTTAATAAAAAGGTAAATAATGCAAAACCAAGCATGTGTGCACATACAGGTATATATGAATTACTATTTTTTTCATTATTTTATTTACTTTTTCAAATTTCATCATAGGCTAGAGATGCTGTGTTATATTATCTAATAAACACTGATCAGTATTGTGGAGTCATAGAATATTCTGAGTTGGAAGGGACTCACAAGGACATCAAGTGTAACTCCTGGCTCCAACAGGACCACTCAAAGCCAGACCCTGTGTCTGAGAGCGGTGTCCGAATGCTCCTTGAGCTCCAGCATCTTGGGGCCTTGCCCACTGCCCTGGGGATCCTGTTCCAGTGCCTGACCACTGTGTTTCTATACATATGAACACCCTTAATTCGTTTTATAAATAATTAATTTACCTTGAAAATACATACTTTTCATGCAAAAATTTTGCAATTAATAATAAGAAAAGGCTCAGTGCATTTTCTGTATAATAATTCTTTGTAGTGGCTGCTGTTTATGTTATGGAAGAATTGCTCATAAACCTGTTTCTATTGGGATTTTGGCAGGGTTGAGTGGAAATAGTGTGTTTATCAGGCAAACACTGCAAGCAAAGCCTGGCTTCCTGCAAATCATTTTGCTCTCTTCATCTGTGTGGAGCTCTTCTGGTCTATAGTGTGAATGCACTAGAAATGTTTTTTTTCCTCTTATTGTATTTTTCATTTCTTGGTAGCACTGCTGCCACCGGGGTTCCTAATTGCCAGCATCATTGTCCAGCAGCTGGGAATCACGGCCCTTTGTATGAGGTTATCATCTGGATGATATGCAAAACCAGGCATGTATTGTTTTATCCTCTGTGGATATTAGTGGTCTACAATTTTTGAAAGCATTTCATAAACTATATTTTCAGAATAAAAAAGATTGCTTCAGCTGAAGGATTTTAAAGACGTGAGACTGAACCTAAGGATTTATTTTTTACAAAGACGTGATGTTAGTTTGCTGTCAGAACTGTGTCATGCATGAAGGTCTGTAATGAAAATTAAATATAATAAGACTTTTCTGATATAACTGTAGAATCTTAAAGAATTTAAAAGCTGCACTCTATTTGTAGCACTTTTAAGGATTACCATTCCTTATCAAATGTTTTTGATTTGAGAGCAATGAGGTTTCCAGCTACATGTTCTTTTATCACCAGATTTAGTACCTGAAGAGCTTTGCATAATAGTTTTGATTGGAGAAAGATAGAAGGGAATGTCACAGACAAGCAGAAACATATTAGGAAATTCTTGACCTGCATTAAATGCTTAGACTATAAAACTTGAGTGCAGAGATGTGCACAAATTGGTTATACTATTTAGCCGTGATTGTATTGATCCACATAATACAGAAGCTTCATCTGTGATCAAAAAACATCTCTGCGTTGCAAAGTTAGCATTTTGAATTTAGTACCTTGGAGACTGACCCAGGGGAGTTTAGCGAGGCCTTCCTGAAGGCAGAGGGAAGCTGAGGGGAAACAGCGCGGTCCCTGTCCTACCGAGAGCTGCATGGGAGCAGTGACCCTGCCTGCCCTGTGTGACTGATCCTTGTGCTCTGCGCCATCCATCCCCTAACTGTGCCGAGTCCCTCTGACTAGGGCGTCCCAAGGCAGGTTGAAGCAGCCTGTGCTCAGATGTGTGCTGTCATGATCAGATTGCTTGTCTGGTGCAACTGGTTAATGTACAGGCTCCTAGGTTATCTCTATATTGCAGCGAAGGTTATATCTCCCTCTGCGTTAATTCTTTATTTGCCCAGCTTTTCCTGTGCCCAACTGCAACTTCCTTACCTATGTATAAAAGCTTTTCTGAGCTTGCCTCAGAAATGCAGGTTTTGGCTCTTCTTTCTGATATTGCTTAGGCTGTTGCTAAGTGATATCTTTTTTTAGAAATTAAAAGTGGGCACAATAGTTGACAACATTCTTTTAACTAGTTTTAATCCAAGGCATGGGTATTGGATAGTTTGTGCTTAGTGGGTCTCCTTAACAGCTTCAGGAAGGTGGTGTTGCTTCCCCTGTGTTATTCTTTATTTCTTCAAAAATGTGAAGTGCTTTATGGATTAAAGAAAACACAGTAAAAGCCTCTAGTGTGTTTGCTTCCCGATTGCATCCTGAGTGCTCACATTTAACTTGCATGACCTTGGTATTACTCTGATTGCTATTCAATCTGTAATTTCACACTTAATTTTTCAAAACATTCAAAATAGGGAACCAATTTTGTTCAATTTCAGCAACAAGTGTTGCATCTCTTGTAGTCAAGGTCAGTCAGAACAGAGTCAACCAGCTGAATGCTAGGATTAAATACTTGGGGAAAATTGGACATAATCAATTACAATTAAAGAGCTTAGCACTACAATCGCAAAATTACTTTTGAGATAAGTGCAAAATCTCATTATTTGTTTATGGATTTTAGGAGGTATTTTTCTCTTAAATGCTTATGATAGTTATTAAAATGAAAAAGTAAATGAAAAAGTAACAAATTTAATAGCAATAACAGGTTGTATACTACATGAAATGCGGTCTACCTGTGGTGCTTGTGATTGTAGGGTTTTTTATTTATTTATTTAATTTAATGAATTAAGAAGCAAGATGTATCATAGATGACAAATGGATGATAACCTTTGGAACTGCACAAAAAGCGACAGAATTATGAGTTTATTTTTGACTGATTACATACTTAAAATAATAAATTGGTAGATTTGAAGGCCAGCTGAGACCCTGCTGTTTGCCTAACCCGCACATCTAAATGACTAGTAGGTTCCACCAACTTGTGGCCAGCTAGAAAGCCATGATGTGGCTGAGGCCTGCACAGCTTTCTGCTGGGCTGTGACTGAATGCAGGTTTGACAGTCTTTCAGGAATTGTATCATGAAACCAAACTGTTTTCTTGCACTGCAGGTGGGAGGTGTGTGTGCCGGGTGTATCTTCAGACCCTGCTGGTGAGAAAAATGCATTTCTGAAGGCTGCCATCCACTGCTGTTTTTCTCTAGTAGCCTCCTCTAGCAACCTCTTGTCGTGCTCATTGTTATCTCTGTAGCACGGACCATGACCAGCTGGGCTCTGAGGTTTGCCTCCTTGCTCAGTGGAAGTCACAGGATTTACTCATGGAGGAGCCTTGCCAGGGCTATGCCTCTATTTTCTTGTGTGGCTGGATTTCTCAGATAGCTTTCTCCGGTGTTGGGCTAAAGGATGGTTGTACCTTAATGAATGCAGTGACAACCATCAGACTGGACTACATTTAATAAGTACACACGCAGCCACACATGTGTTTGTTTATGGTTCTGTGAGGAAACATTATCTTCTCTGGAAATCTTTCTTTTGGGTTTGTGTAGGAATGGATATAACCTGCGCTGCATGAGCAAGTGTTATTTTGACTTGAAAAATGATTGAAATATAGAAAAAAATATTAGTAAAAAAGCTGCAATAAAATGTAGGCTTAATTTTGATATACAAATATATTTTGAAACCATAAAAAAATTATTGTTAGAAAAAAATAATTTCATTCAGCTTGACTTCTCAAATAGGTTTCTTAGATCCAAATAATAATGACAGTTTTTTATTGACACCCAGAGATTTTGAATTAGAGCCTTAATGGAACATATTGTTTTCTGTAGAGCTTAAAACATGAAAAAAAGAATCAGTGTGTCTGTTTGCTCTTACACACAATGCATCACATACTTTTCGAGACAGGGGTAAATAGATTATAAAGATCTAAAATGAGAAATACAGACATTGTAAGTGAAAATCTGCTATCTTAAACCCGAGCTGACATATATTTGATTTTGTAGTGCAGAATGTTTTAGGTACTATGCCCTGAAATGAGTATTAAGTACAAGAACTTGAAATCCTTTCTTCTGCTTTGTCCCTCAGCAGAAGGTTGCTCATAAGAATGAAATTCAAAAAGAGCAGAGTTGCATCCTTCCTCTCAAAAGTGTTGCTGAATTCCTTTGCACTGAACTAGTCTTCAAATTACAAAAACACGAGGTAAAACAGGTCCTCTACTGAAGAGTACTGTGGCAAATATATCTGGTTATATTTTTGTTTTTTGCATGCTCCTTACATGCCTCATTATTACTTGCCCTATGCAAGATTCAAAGCAGCATTTAAAGCATTTAAAACCCCGAAAGCAAAAATATTCTGCATATAGGCCAAAGAGTTCCCCTTATTTCACTCTGTGGCACTGTGTCTCAGGAAATATGGCCATCTACCAGGAGCTGACTCAAACACAATGAGGTGGAAAAACATGACCTTCAGAAGGATGATTTAGCATGTAGATCGTAGAATACATTTCTATTAGATTGCTCGCAGCTTGGGACCATTGAGGATATTTGTAAAAGGGCTTTACAAATACTGCACGTCACCATGAATACAAGCTGCTATTATTAGTAAAAAATTTTGCTTAATATGGAGGGTACTATCTTTTTATTTATACAGTGGAATTCTCACATCACAGACCTTATTTAACCCTTATGTTGTTTTGCTCCCAATATGTAGAAATCACCTTCCTTTGAATGATTGTTTTTTAAATAGAAAGTGACTGCTCATAACCAAAATTTTACCTCTAAGACTCGCAGAGCTAAAATGAGCACTTGCCATATAACATAAAAGGCCCTGATCCAAAAGCCTTTCTCCTTCATTTGCTGCATGGATCAAACGTGAGGGAATGCCTTCTCTAAATTCTGGCAGTGTTCCTGGCCCCTCTGTGTGCTTCCTGGTTAATATTTGCTCATTCCATATGGTGCTTAAACTCCAAACATCTCAGTCCAGGATCTACAGCTGCTTGCAGGCTAGGTCTAGCACCATGTGGTCCTAGAAACAACTTTTATGCCAGAAAGATATTATTCAGATCTGCTATTAATAGTAATATTGACTGCAATAATGTTGCAATCTGCCACAGTTCTGAAAAATCAGGAATGCATGGGCATGTTGGATAAGGGAAGGGGTAAGAAGTATTAGAAGCAAAATTAAATAAAAAATTGATGTGAGGATTTTCCAGTAGTATTCGTATTAAAATCCTCTCAGGTAGAGTTAGAAACAAAATTAGCGCAATAGAGCTTGCTTAGGTGTGCCTGACTCAAGCGAGTAATCAGGCCTATAAAAATTATGGGATCTGATGTCAAGATAAGGCTGCACTTGTCCCTCCTTTCTTCTTACTGTTATGTGTGCCTGCACCTCTAATGACCATTATCCTTCCCCTGAAGCTGTGCCCACAGCTCCGTGGCTGCCCAGCTGGGGAGTTGCACGCTGTAGGGCAGAGCCTGGAGAACACAAAAATGTGCCGATGGCATCTTTGGGTGAGAGGCAGATATCTGCGGGTATACCTGCGGCAGATATCTCCTTTGATCAGGAGAGTGTTTTGAAGCTAGTCTTTCGGTGATCTGCCCATATGATCTTTGGTTAGTGTCAAGGTGCAGTCTTGAGGCATGAGAACTGGATTGCTTCTGGCTGAAACAAGACTAGAAGACGTGCTCTGGGAGCATAGCTGGAATACTTCAACTGCAAATGAGCTTTCAGTCCATAGGACCAGACTAAAACTAGTCTGAAGTGGATGAAACATCCTGTAATATGCAAAGCATCGATATCAGGACATCAGCATCTTTTTACTCTACAGATCTGCTGTTATTGCAGGCTGCTTGATAATTAAATTAACATATGCATAGCCTAATAGCCATCGCTTTCACAAACACAATGATATCTGAGAAGGAGAGAAGGAGATTTACAGCTCCTTTTTCTCCTCTGGGCATTGTGTGGCAACGTGACGTGGGTGTAGCTCTGTGACTGCGCAGTCATCCTACTCACTCCACAGCGTGATTTAGCCCTTTTGGTGTAACGTTGTAAAAGCAGATGTGGTTTTTCAGGCTGACTTCTTCTAGAGCGCTGGCCGTGGATCTGTGAATGAAACCTCCTTGAACTGGAGTAGCAGAGCAGAGTGAACACTACTGCTCTTCTTCCCAGAGGTAGTACAATCTGTTCATAATCATTCCTAGAAGAGTTGGAAGACTTTGAAGAGAGTTGCTAGGACTTTCAGTGAGAGTTAGTGACAGATGCTTGAGCAGCCTTCGAGAGTGGTTATATGGAAGTTATATGGAGAAAGACAGTTACTGGGGTGGAACAAATTGGGTCAGGCAGAGAAGCTAAGACAAGAGAAGAGTCAATATTTAGAGAGGAGTTGCAGACTGCTGTTGTCCAGGGTAAGCAGGATAAGAATGCTATTGATCTTAGATATTTATAGAGCACCCATCACTGTAGTATATTATGTAATCGATGCTCCCATTTGCAGGGGCATTCATGAGAAGCACAACATTTTAGAGAACCCACTGATGGAAGTGGATGGGTCCTGGTGCCTGCATGTTTCTGCTCACATAGATACTTAAGGAGACTATGAAAATCTGTGCTGAATTCTCCAGGCACTTTTTGAAGACAGAAATGGCTGCCTGCATGCTTCAGATCTGACATTGACTTCCAGCTTGTAGCTTGTCTGCAAATCACATCATTTTGACGCAAACTGCCCATTTAAAATGCAAAATTCAGGATGCAAATTAAAGATTTATGACTTTCTGTCCATCAGTTTTGATTTCATCATGTGTTCATTAGTCATGCCCTACTGTGCTGTCCTGTAACAGTGCTGACTGATGTTGACCACAGACATTATAAATGATCCCTTTTGATACATTAGTTAATTACAAAGGAAATCAGCCTGTGTCTGGCGAATTCAAATCCATCTTAAAATTTCATGGAGACACAATTCATTATGAAGAAAGTTATTTATGAATTTACTAAAAAAGTGGATCTGTTCTCATTAAAATAAGCTTAAAGGTACAAAATGATGATAAAATGTCAGTTACCTACTTAACTCTTTTGGTGCATATTTCACTAATGAGCTGAGAGACTCTGAGACTTCTCAGTTAGCACCTACAATTAAATTCAGCTAATACAATGCAAAAAGAGACTTGGAAAGGACTTGCTTTACATGCTAGAAAGTATGAAGGAACAGACAATGTACATGCACAGACTTTCTTTCTTAAAAGAACATTTAGATGCTGGTGAACATTTGTCTTGTTTTCTTCTTTAAACATAGGAAATTTTGCATGTAGTCCTGGTTTACTCTAAGACGAAAGGAGGATTTAAATTCAAGGTTTGCATAAATATTGTCATTTAACCCAAGGAGCCATGATAAAATTGGGCATGACCTTTGCAAAATTACTTTCCTTATTTGATTATTTTCTGCATCTTATCTTTGGATAGGATTTTACCATCATGATACAAAGTGTTCGGATTCTGAGATAGGGTATCCTATACGAGGGCAAAGATGTAAGTTTTTCCGTCTCCAGATCTTTACTCTTGCCAAAGGCTCACTTAAGAGCATGTGCTGAGTACCAGTTGGTCACTATACCTACACATCTGACCATTTGCAGAGACTCAGGGATGTTACTAAACTTTCACCAATAAGTTGTCCATAAGAGGTGATATGAAAAAGGTGGAGAGTACACAGATTTGTAAATCTACACATTGAAATATATGAAGGTGCACCAAGGAATCTTTTCAAGGCATCTGAAGTCAAGAAAAGTATCAAACTTGCCAAATTGGGTGGTAGATTTGTAGGATGTGGTCACCTGTGGGCTGAGAGATGTGCCATGTCTCTGTCCTTTGACACAGATAGCTGTTCTGCTGATCAAGCAGCAATAGTTGTAAATCACTGGTGATCTCCTGGTTTAAATTTTCATTACAATTGGTTTTGTAGGATAGCAAAATATAACTTTTCTGTGGCTGAATGTGCAATCACTTGCATTTGTTTTCACAGGTGTTTCTTTTAGTACACTTGGTAAGATCAGTAAAATGAGAGGAAAACGATGATGAAAAGTGTTCTTGGGAATGTGTTTACCAAATGATTGGAGAGTAGTCATAATGGCATCCACGTAATAGGTGTTGTTCTGTTTTCTTCCTGGCTTCCAAAATGTATATTTTTTCATATCAAAATTACAGCTTGCAGAAGAACTTTCAGTTGAAAAGACAATTGCTTGTTTCCTCTCAGTTGTTTCTGTATGTTAAAGGGTCACTGACTGGTAGCACTCTGTGTGTACATAGTGCTTGGGCCTAAGGGTACCCGGGGACAATATGAATATTGGCATCAGTGAGGGGAAATCAGTCACTGTACTTGTGAGCATGCTGAGAACTAGCTGTATGGTAAACCAATCTCAGTAATTAACTATACAGCCACAAGTAGATAATTTTTTTTTTGAGGTCAAATTAAACCAAATCATAGCTCAGAATCCTTCTAAATTTGCAGTACTTTACAGTCAAAATTCAGATATCCATCTGAATTCTATAATTTGCTTGTTTACCTAAATAACACCTACCTCTCTGATAAAACCTATTTTTAAGTTCCGTTCTAAAAGGATCTGATGCTCTGACCTACAGGTCTGTATATCCAAACTGCTTTCCATTATTTAATCTTCCTCAGGCCAGAGAAACATTTCAGTTCAGTCTCAAGAGCAAAGCTCTGAAGAAGGCACGGATGCGACTTTCTGCCCTCACCTTGTTGGCATTCCTAGCTGGGTGCCTGCTGTGTCATGTGGCAGGAGAAAGGCACCAGCTGCCCCATCTGCATCACCAGATCACCATGGTGTGCTGCTGCCCCTGCTTTACTTCTCCTGGGGAGTAATTCCAGCTTGGTGAAACAGTGTTGTCATGTGATAAATGCAGAAATGTTTGAATAATGGCACAGGATGACATCTTAGTGCTTTTTCTGAAGGTTTTGAATGTCATCTTCTGGTCTGGTCGGGGTTAACAGCTTTAAAAAAAAAAAAAAAAGGAAAGTGAAAATGCTCACTACCCTCTGGTACTTTTCTTTCATGATTATTTTTAGAAGTGGTGATAAATGGAATTTCTTCTGCTGTTTATATTTGCATTCACTAGTTTGTACAGTTCTTATGGATCTCCTTGAAACGTAAAGTCAGGCCACTTCCAGCAATGTACTTCAATTTGCATCAGGAATTCCATGTCAGTCCTTCCGTAGACATCCAGGACAACAATGAGTCAGCTTGCAATTCCTGTAAAGCCTGAGGCGATGTATTCTTATCTATAAAGTATGTTGAAAATGAAGAAAGGGAAAATGATTCATTCAGAAATATCGGCTAAATCTGCTTTAGGTGCCAAAATTGAACACATGATGACAACATATTTCATTTCTAATATTAATTTTTAAAATTTTTCCATTTCACTCAGCAGTAGGTTCACCAAATATCCCAGGTATATCATAAATAGTCTGCAGTGTTTTTTGAGTTATATTTTTGTCTTCTGTTATATTGTTTACAAGTTAATATATTCTTCCCCTGGCAGTCCGTTGGCATCCGTGTGGCAGTGACAATAAACAATCACCTTTAGACCCAGATACAATAAATCTACATGTTTTTTTATTTCAAATCAATGTCAAATCAGCTAGTCAGGCTGGCTATACATCACAGTGAAAGTATGATAAAAAATAGGTCAGCTGTATTGTGCAATTCTTTCATTTTGCACTAAAGGGGATGTTTAAATTAAAGAGAAGAATGCATGGTTTAAAATCAAAGCTGCTGTAGCTGTGGTCCCAGCAGCCACTGCTTTGCCTATGGAAAATCTCTGTCAACCTTCAAGTGTACCATGCAGTCTACCTTGAGTTATCAGCAATTAGAAACTGAGCAGAGCCTTAATATTTATTGTATGGGGATTTTCTGAGTTGCGTATGAAGAAGTTACATTCAAAATACAGTTGATGCCATTTCCTGACTTTTGATCCTTGTAAAAAAATATTAGCTGAGGTCTTATGGTCAGTGAATTTACATGGACTTTTATTATTTATTAGCAGTCAGGAAGAGAGAGAGATTAGAGAGGAAGAGATATGAACAGTTACTATTTTCTTCTTGTAGAAGGCTCTACCAGAAAATTGTGTGCCTTTCAATTTCTATAACCCTAATTTATTGCCACCATTTTTTTTTCTATTTTATTAGCATGTTTAAATGTTCTATTGTCTCTGAGAGGTAGCTTCCTTTTTTTAAGGTGTATTGCCTTTCTAACAGTCAGTCCTGAGGGCAGGAATCTCTTCAGTCACATTTGGTCATTGTGGAATCCAGCTGTGCAGGCTTGTCTCCAGCTCCTGTGTACCTTGGCCTGACTGTTGAAGTCATGCTAGGGAAGGCATTATGGCAACATGGTTTCTTGTAGGAGTGAGGAACTGAAATTAATTACCTAGGAGATCCTAATCCTACGTACTTCTTCTTCATGCTTTGAGGCAGAACTAGCCTCTCTATATACCTGGAAGAGCTTTGAAAGGGCTAAGACCTTAAATTGTTATTACTTTCCCACTGGTGCTTGGAGAATTGAAGGAAGTTTCAGGCTGAGGGAGCATCCATTTTCTGTTTTGGTACAAGCAGCATCTGCTTTAGCTTTTCTGATTTAGTTTCCAGTGTAATACTTTGTAATCAACACCAGAAGCTACAATGGGTTTATTTGTTGAAGTGTACATCTTAAAATGGGGCATAGCACCCTGGGCACACCACAAGGTGAAATGTCTGCTAGTGCCAAAAGTTGTGATATACCTTGTGAACTTCATTCTCTACCCCAGCAAAGAACCTTAGATGGCTGCAATACCGCAGTCTGTTCTGCCAGTGCTATTTTGAATTCATTGGTAATCAGTTTTTTACCAATTAATTTTCAACTACAGTGTCTGAAAGCATTAGGGCAAAATGGAATGTGGTTTCCCAAAACTGACAGTTGCTGCTGCTGAAGCAGGGTTTTGTGGAGGGAGGCTGTTGTAAAGCCTTTTCCCCTTGAGCTGTGGCTCTGCATAAAGTGCCACACTAGTAAGCCAGATGATAAACTCATATTCACTTCCACTTCGTGGAGCAGATCCTCCTGAAGGATCTACTCAAGCACGTGGAAAATGAAGGTGACTTAATTGGTGGCAACCAGTATTGCTTCACCAGAGGCAAATCGTGCCTGACAAACTTGGTGGCCTTTTGTGATAGAGTAGCAGCATCAGTGGATAAGGAAAGAGCAACTGGTGTCATCTACCTGGACTTGTGCAAAGCGTTTGACATAGTCCCGCATGATATCCTGGTGGCTAAATTGGAAAAGCATGGGTTTGATGGATGGACCACTCGCTGGATAAAGAACTGGCTCGATGGTTGCACGCAGAGAGTCATGGTCAACGGCTCAATGTCAAAATGGAGACT
>VXAV01000873.1:171883-191883 GCA_013399715.1 Alectura lathami | reverse complement strand
GAATTTGCTCCAGTTCCTATTAGGATAAAATACATATTCCATATGTTTTTGAGTAGAATTCAACAACTATGATAGCATTTATATCAAAAATAATAATACTTTTTATCTTATATCACATAAATTATCAGTATGATGTCATCATAATTTAAAGGCTACATTAAATTATAACATAATTTGATACTTTATGTAAAGCAATAAATCAGTGCATCCTACACCTTGTGTGACCTTCTATTTTAAACTGCAAATGAAAACAGTTAATTTACCGCTCCACTGTTGCAAAACTACCATTCTGACAGACAAAAATACACCCAAATTATAATGCATCTTTTCAAAATTACTTTTTCTTCCCCAAAATTTAAGGACCTACATTTCTGTCTTGATTCAGCAGAGGCAATCACAGTGCAGTATCAATTCTTTCCCTCCCTCTAATTACTTTACTGTGACTTTTAGAGAATTTGTATCAAGGCAGGACTTTTTTGCCCTTTCAGGTTAATTTGTTTTACCTACTTATTTCTCACTTGAAGTAGGGCAGATCCTGCCAACCCTTTTCCATGGGCACCTATGATCCAATAGGCTTTTGTACAAGTTTGCACAGCGGAGTGCAGAGATTTCCGTATTTCTGCATCTGAATCTCATGTACATAAGGCAGCTCTTCCTCAGACATTTATGTCAGCAGCTCTTGAGGTGGGTAGAGAGCGGGCAGAGCAAACCAGAAGCAGTTGACTGAAAATACGAACATCTACTGATTTACTTGTAGTGCCCAACATCTCTCCTTTGTTCTAGACGGAAGAATCTTCTTGCATTTAATGGGCCATGATCCCCTGGCACTGATCACTGTGATTTGGGACAAACTAAACATTGGGCACTTTGTGATGTCCTTGAAAGATGCATTTATGATATTACACATGGTGAAAAATAAGAAGCTATAGTGAACGAGCAACTGTATCTTGTTCATGTTAGGGACCTTGGCAGAAAACAGAGGGAAGGAGCCCCTACTTTCTGCAGTATTCTTCAGTATTCTGTGGGACCCTTCATGTGGTTATCAAGTGCTTTCTAGTAATGTACTCAATAATATGACTCACATCTGCTTCCATACTTCATTTTCACTACTTTCTTCCTAGTATTTCTACGGGGGGGGGGGGTTGACTTTGTGATGGTTGCAGCATGCCATATCACTGATACCTGCTGCAGCACTCGGTGCCGGGTGGAGCGTGGGCAGCCTGGTGGCTCCACGCCCACATCCCTGGAGGCCTGGCAGGAGATGGCACAGCCTGAGCCACCAAGGAGGGCACCTAGCCAGAGAGGGGGGATGGAGTCTCCTTATCGAACAGAGGTGGTTGAATGCTCAGTATTAGCAAGCGTAGTGAGTGCTTAGTAGAAGCCAGTAAACTCACAGACCTTTTGCATGGACATAGGTTTTCCTTTTTCTTTCCTCCCTTTATTTTTCTCTATGTAAAGCATTTTTGATAATAAACTTTGTGACGTGGAAGACTTGCCTATATCCACCATGTCGACATATATATTTGGAGCTCATCTCGGTTTGGAATTTCTGATGCCTGAGCATTCCCTACTTAGACACAGAAATTTAAGCTGAGTCAGACTTGTGGCTGGAGAAACAATCAGGATCTGTCCTTTACAGATGAACTAGTTCAAAGTTAAACAAAGCCACTTTTATTTATGTTCTAGATACTAAATGGAAGGCCAACAGTTGTCAAAAATAATTCACATGCTTTAGTGCATATACATAAACCAAATGCGTTAGTTAACGCTTTTCAAAAACACATAAAGATCTGTGAACAAGATGAATTCTTAGTAATGAAAAAGAGCCTCAGAAATCCTTGGTTTGAAGCCGGGTTGATGATTCCTGCTAGAAAGAGTCATAATCAGGTGTGCTAAAATGATGACAGTGCTGAGTAAGTCAGCAAACATGAGAAGTGGTAGGAGCATCCCATCATGGGTTGCTATTAATTGTTGATTTCATTGAGTCTCAGTAGATATGTGACACAACTGTTTTTTGCTTGACTAGTTTAAAATATCTGTGTTTTGAGAGAGTCAAAAACAGAGAAGAAGTTTCAACTTTAGAATTTGAAAACTGTATTGTCATCTCTACTCCCTCCAAATGCCTAGAACATGCAGAAATCTGGGGGAGAAAAAAAAAGCCTTAATGTCTGTCCATACTAAGGTACGTGTTGTTCTTTGTACAGCAACATCTGTTGGGCAATTGTTTGAACATTAGTTAAAATTAAAAAACAAATGAAACAATAATTACTTCTATTTTGATACAACAGAGACGGTAAGGCCTGTGTCAAAACAAACTTTAGTATTAGAGTTTGCAAAGAATTATGGCATGTGGTGTGTGTCTGGGTTTGTGTACTTTATTTATCATCACTGTTGTCACGTGAGGGCAGGTTTGTCGTAACTCACTGCTTCATTGTTCATGAGTTACAGTTGTGCTTTCGTTCACGAACATAATTTCACTCTTCTTGTTTTTCTTTTTACCTACACCCAAAAATACACAGTGTAAATCTGTACCTCTTACTTTAGTAAAAATGCCTGTGGAGCAAAAATGCAGTGCAAGTAAATGCTTGTGCACATTAGAAAAATATAAATACAAGGAACAGGCCTGTCCAATGTTGAACAGCCTTTAACACCAGGATTACCTATTAAAATCAGTGCATTAGGTTTATGGCAGTTGCATGTATGTTAGTTTAGCATAATGCTGCTAAAATTGCCAATCTAAAGCCCACTTGCCATAGCCATTAAAAAAGCAAATGCTCTTTCCCCTTCATTTATAGTAGTATTTGGTCAGTGTGCAATGTGATTAGGATGATATTCCATCACACTGGACTTTCATTAATCGACAGATAACCCTCTCAGTTGAGTAAATTCAGTTTCTCTCACTTCTTAGGGCTAAGAAGACAAAGTATGAAACCTACCACTTGGGGAAGTATAGTTGGCAAAGCAAGCAACACGCTGTAGAAATCAGGTTTTTCTTGCCTCCCTGCCTTCTGGGCCATGTCTCAGCTTCTGTGCAGTCCCTGTGGTGAATCTAGCTTCACCGTGGACACCCACATCAGTCACTGGTGGTCCTGCCATGCTCCTTAATCCCTCACCTCAGCTCTTTTCTTCCCTCTCTCCATTAGGACTCTTTTTAAGACTTTCTTATGAGAAGCAGACCATGGTGAAAAGTCATCATTCTTGCCAGTGGGCACTGGGTATGACATCTGATGGCTGCCAAAAAAAGAGACTTCTTTTTCCAAAGTGGAGCAGGTGGCAGTAGCTTACTGGAACACCATGCTGGCATTCGTTATATTATAGCACTGACAGCAGAGCTGGAAGCTAACAGGTTCACAGTTGCCTAATGTCATCATGCTGAAGACATTTTTAGAAAAGTTATGCAATTGATTAGCTGGCTATATATGCCTTTTTTTTTTTTTTTTTTCAAGCTGAGTTGGTGTTTTTATTCTAACACAGCTAATAGCAATAAAATAGATGTACAGACCAAGTGCTACAGCTACTGCTACAGCAGGTTTTGGCAGCATGTATTCCAAGAGCTCTCATGCCATCCTGCAATAGCTCCTTCAAAGCTATATGAAATGCACAGGAAAGTGACCATACTAATATGATTCCTAAATCCAAAGGTTTGATGGTTTCTTCTAACAAAGGATATTTTCCAAGTAATTTTTCCCTATGCTCCCCTCAGAGTGTTCCTCCTCTCTTGTGCAGATGACAAAATGCCATCTGAAGGAACAGTGAAAAAAATTGTGCTGTGACCTCTCCCAAGTTGCACCTCACTCATATGCACAGATTCCCCAAATTTTAGACGTGCATATGAGGCACCTGAATTGGGATCAGTGTCAGCCCAACTATGTTGATAATCCCTGTGGAGAGAGAGGATTCGGTTTACCTAAGATCTGAGTAAGAACAGGAACACAGGACAACTACCTGCCTTGTTTCAGTGCCGTAGCTACATATCTGAGTATTTAAAGGATTAAGCCAGGACTGCGTTGTCTCTCAAAACTGATCTGACAGATGCAGTGAAGTGATTTGCTTCAGCTTAAATTGTGGGTTAGTTGTGAATTAGCTGGCAAATACTTAAAAAAGACAAAATCTGGTCGTGCTGATACGTGGTTGGATACAAGTGGAAGAGCTGACAATTGCTTTTCCCCCAGCAGTGATGACAGAGTATATGTGACTCAGTTATCAATCTAGGAATCTTTATTAACACTTAACAGTAGGTGCTGTAATGAGGGAGGTTTTTTTGCCTAGTGAAATGATTGCAAATGTTTGTTTTTGGATGAGGACTTTGCTAGAGCTACTTCTGTGTCTAAACCTGATAAATTATAGCATGGCAGTTTACTCCACCTGGTGCTTCATTGTGAAGCTTTGGAGCTGACTCAGTTCAGCTGGCCTTTCATCGACCAAAACTCACCATCCAAGAGGCTCTGAAAAGACATTTAAAGAGATTTATAAAGTTTATACTTAATTTTGTTTTTTTCAAATACCACTTAATTTTGAAGTGGAAAAATAAGAGCTCAAATTTTCCTTTTCAGTAACAGAAATTGTCTNTGTGGGAGAAGTCCTGTTCTCTCCATTGCCTCAAGGACATAAGTGACCTTAATTGACCCTTTTTTTTTTTTTTTTTTTTTTTTTTTAGCCAGAAAACTGGATATAAACTGCACCTTTGAACGTTTCATTTCTTCTGTGTTTTTCCTGCCTTTCCCCTTTTCCTTTATCTATTATCAATAGTATTATACTTAAAGAGTGGGAAAAAACCGAAGAGAAGGCATATAAAATCCAAAGTTTGGGGGAAGGGAGAGTTGAAATTCAATAGCCAAAGGAACAAGAAAACAATTACTTTCTAGTGCCAATGTTTTCATTTTCCTTGTAGGACTTTTGACCCTGAAATGTTCTACCTGCAGTAACTCCCCATATTTGTTAATTATCAATCCACACTTCAAAGCTGATCAGTTTTCAGGGGCCTTTGTTGGGGTTAGCTCAGGAAAATGAGTATTCAGAACCGCAGGAATATGTTTAATTTGAGGAGAATTCATTTTGGTAGGGCTTGGGTTTGCATGAATACGTTGTACCTCTCAGATGTCCTTAAAGTGTCTTGGGGATAGGTCCTTCAAAGAAGGAAAATATACGTATGCAATATAAAAGTTACAGGGATATTTCTGACACAGTGTCATATGATTTTGCATTGCAAGATAGCATCTCTTGGAAAATGATAGCTAAATGGAATGCTTTAAAATATATATGGTGTAGTAGTTGCTGTAGTGACTGATAAGGATATGTAGAAGGCTTCCTATTTTGTTTCACTTTGTTATATCTTTTAATAATTTAGCCTATATACTATTTTTGTGCTCGTAGTGTCATTTCTGATCTCACTTGTCTTCTGCCCCCCAAAATACATTTGAAACTGATGTAAGTAAAACAAAGTACCCAATTCTGCCTCCTTATTTACAAAGGTTAATGCTGAGTTTTGCCCAAGGAGGACTGCATGGTCAGCCCAGTGGTCTGGAAAATAGAAAAAAAAAAAAAAAGAAAAAAGAAAAATACTGTATAAAACTCTCAAAAGTCATTTTAAAGATTTTTTTTTACTATCTTATTAATTCCGACGGAAGACTGGGATAGTTTGATGACTAAAAGTAATTCTGGATGCAGCCTAAGACACACATTTTATATTACTAATACCAACTTTGTTATCATTGCCTGTTTCTAAGAAAGAAGGAAACATTTCTTCAGCATGCTTCATTACTGCCCCACTGCTGACTTCATTGAACCAAAATTTTGATATTTACATTTCCAAATTATTTATTTTCTAAAAATTGATTAAAGAGAAACTTTAGAAATCAGTTAACCTGAAGGTTAAGTGCAGAACACCATTTCAGCCCAAAGTAACTTAACCCTTCTTTTAAAAGACCTAAGAGTAAAGAATAAAGACAGCATTTTTCCTTTTCCTTTTTTTTTAAAGAAGCCACATGAAATGTTCTCCGAGTTAAGTTTTACCATTCATAATGAATGCAGTCTCGCCATTCAAATGCGACCATAAGTACACAGAAGATAAGAATTTAATTAAATGTAGATTAAAACCAAACAGGAAAACACACTCGCTGATAATTTTATCCCATCCTCTGGCCATATTTTTTATACTTCCTTCTTGTTCTTCTTTGGGCTATAGCTTATCAACATGCCGATAGTACCATAACTCATTACATCTGATGGTGCTGCTGAAATGTGCAGGCTTGGTGCTTGAATTTCAGAGGCACTTAAAATGCAAAGCATGTAAATGTCTATGTTAAATATATTAGTGTGGTAATGTTAGTGAAAAGAAAGTGATTTCTTACAAATCCTTGTACCTCACATCATACATTATCATTGCCCAGTCACAAACTGGTTTAAAAAATCTATTGAAGCTTTGTCTTAAAATATTTTTTGCTTAAAATGTATTAATTTTGTTTTCATAAATTACCTGTCTATTTTCATCTTAATTTCAGGTACTGAAATAGATCACTGGGAACATGGAAATTATATTCCTAGTGTTTGGTTAAATAAACACACAGTAAGCGGGTGACTGGGAGAGGTCTGACCTGCCAGCATAGGTTCAAATGACAACGGGGAGGCTAAGTGGACTGGGAACTAAAACACTTTTAATTGCAGATATACGCAGTTTTATAAATTACGTTATTTCCTTGTTCCGTGGAGGAATACAGTGCAGAAGAAAAGTGGTGCAGCTGTGCTCTGCATAGTCCTGAGGTCGGGCTGGGGGAACCCAAGAGTCTGTCCCCAAGGGACACCCTCAGTTATAGGGTGAGTAGAGAATATCCCTTTCTTAATTGGCTCATCTGTTTTTCATAGCGATTAACAGCTTGATATGCTGAAGTTACACCTTTATTCTTATAACTGAGGTAGTCCCTTATCACAGAATCATTAAGGTTGGAAAAGACCTCTGAGATCATCTAGCCTGACCTTTTCCTACCGGGTTAACCAAAGTTCATCTACTTATCATAGAATCATAGAATCATAGAATCATAGAATCATAGAATGGCTTGGATTGGAAGGGACCTCAGAGATCATCTAGTTCCAACCCCCCTGCCGTGGACAGGGCTGCTTACTTACACTAATGCTGTTGTCGATTAGGCCTAACTGCTACACATAGCTAAATTTTGGTGCGTCAGTATTAAAATCCATTTAGAAAGATGATTTTTTAATGCACTATAAGAATAGAACATTTACGTTTTAAATGAAAGCTGTTCATGTACATTGAATTTATGGATTCCAAAACGGCCTCATAACAGCCTTGCTGTCTCTGCCTGACCAGTAGGCTCAAAGCAGATCTGCAACAAGTTCTTTAGCTAAGATTAGGCATTGCAAGATGAAAGAAAAATGTGATCCATTAATAATTTAACCTCAATTTGTCCACTATTATTTATTTCCCCTGTATTTTCCTCACTACATTTACTTTACGTTTCAGGGAAATAAACCAAACAATTCAGGTCTGTGAGGGCTTCACTCGTGGCAGAACAGACATTGGACCCAGCTCAGTAATATGCAGATCAAAGTAGTAGTGTGCTTAATTAAATATTATGCTAAGGTTTGGAGTGTCAATGTATTCTTTAATATGCAATCTTGATTTATTAAGCACTATTACAGCATAACTGAAATCATTTATATGCTCACGCTATCTTATATTTATAACCAAGGCCTATAAAAACTGGAACATCCTTTAGTTTTGCAGTAAGGGAATAATGATTTCTTTCAGTTATTTTATCAGCAAATAAATTATTTAGTTATATTTTGCTTTTAAGTGATTTAGAGTGGTCTGAGAGTTGCAAATGTGAGTATGAACTTTGCTTCAGCTCTTGACCAAGAGGCATTTGCAAATGAAGAAGATGGATCTACAACTTTTTATAATTAGATGGCCTCTGGCCTGAGCTTTGTGGATCAATCAGAAGAGAAATTACTTCATGTAAAAAGTTTAATAATATTAGAAAGTAATTACTGAGGTAATCAGAGCAAACTCTGCACCTCATCAAGAACCACACCTGACCTGCCATTGCTCAAATTTAGGGCAGGATTTGAAAGCAAAATTTCCAGTGCCAGGCCAGACAGCATAAGAAGCGTATAGTGCCTCCGAGTTAGCACTGCCCCACCACTTCTGTAGGTGTATTTTCAGGATAGCGCCTAGCCTCCATTAGTTTATTCCACTTGACACAAAAATGAGGCAAGGTCCTTGAGACCTAGCAAGTAAGTATTTTTTTAAATTATCAATCTTACTAACAGTTTGTGTCAGGTGAACGTAACTGTGAGTGTGAAAGTCAGCAAACTGTAAAACTGACTCTCTTAAATACTGTAGCCATGTGATACATTTAAAGTGATAAACCATTATACTAAAATTTTGGACATTCTAAAAGAAACAGAGTCCTAAAATCAAGAACCTTTTTTGAATAGACCTATAAATAAATTGTACTTCTTCTATAAGATCCACTGCTGCCTTGTTACATATGCAGAGAAATGTCAGCCCAAAAATTTTAAAATATGAATCTGCAAGAGAGGTCACTATAGTACTGTTACCTCTAATTTTAGTTTGTAATATTTGGAGATAGGTTGAAATGCAGCATGTTTCCATCTCACAGATGCTGTGGTACTTTAAAATCAAGGGATACCACAGCTCTTGAGAAAACCTGGAACAGTGAAAGTTGAGTTGAGTTTGAACTAGATGACCTTCAAAGGTCCCTTCCAACTCAGATGATTCTATGATTCTATGAGTTTTTCGAGGTATTGCTCCAAAAGGACTGGGTGTAGCATTTCATGTGTTAATAATTCAAAATGTTTAAGTAAGGAGATTAGCATGGAGAGCTTACACCAGTTCCACAAGGGCCTGGTGCACCAAATATAGATTATATTGGGAGCAATGAGGCAGAGGAGAGGACTGTGCTAATACCTGTGCGTCAGAGAGGTTTGGAGCACGCTGTTAGGGCTTGCCGCTCTCTGAGAGCAGCCAAGTGCCATGCTGAAGAGTGATGGATGCTCTCTGCATCTGCAGGTGTAAGGGCTGATATGCAGAAGAATTGATTCTTTTGTACACTTCCTGGAGAAAGGTAGAAAAGGCTGCAGGAAGCAGCCTTTAGTGTATTTTTCAGTCACTGTCTCTTCTCAGTAAGTTCAGGAGATGTCAACTTTTGCCTTCCTGCCTGTGCCAACAGAAAAATTGGGTGCAGCAGGGCCCCACCTTCAAATCCTGCGCCAGCCCTATGCTTCCAAAAGCACCTGAGTACCACAGCACATCACGTCGGTAATGTTTTGAGACAGGGAGCCAGGGAAAGGGTTTTCCTTTTGCAAGGCAGGCGCTGGGTTTGATTTCTCCTCTGACAAGTTCACTGCTTTTGAGCTTATCCAATTTTGGTGGAAAGCTGAAACCTGTCCCCGTGGATTTCGCCATCTGGCGAAGGCTCCCTGACGGGGCAGAGCTGGCGGCGCTGAGCCCCCGGCGGCTCTCTCAGATGCGCCAGGGATACCCGAATCCTCTGTGGCTCCCAGCAGCTCCCAGCAAGCTACCAACAGCTTCCAGCAGCTCCGTTTTGTGCCAGCACCGCTGGGCAGCTGCTGCCGGCAGCTTGGCAGGGGCGAGCAGAGCATAGGCTGCTTCCAGGCACAAGGCAGGTTAGGGCAGAGAAATGCAGTGGGCACAAAGCTTGTCCTGCAGGTACTGCAACACTGCTCCAGCAGCAGGGCTTTGTAGCTGTGGTGGAGTTTGATACCGTACCTGATATGAGGAGAGCCTTCGGCTTCCAATATCTGATAAAGACTAACTGTCTCCTGGTAATTGTGCATCTCTGCTTCTGCAGTGAAATATCTATACTCTGTCATATGTTTTTCTGGATAATTCACATGGATGTAGTGTGTGTACACAAATCTATCTGTGGCAAGAAAGCACTTACATTTTAGCATGGTCTTTTATGTTTCACAAGTTATCTATAAATACATATTTGCTTGCAAGTCACAGTGATCATTCACTGAACATCCCACATTCTGGTACGCAAAGGTGCATCCTGTACTACCTATGTAAAAAAAAGTGCATGTTGCTTGGGCACCTGTATTCTTCCTAGTGCAAGAGTGAAACTGGCAATTTTATCATGTATTCCATGAAACAAAACATACAGAGATTTGCATACAAATGTGTGATGTCCATTTAGGGTTAAATTCAACAAAAGCCCTTTCCACAGAGAAATGATTCCCCAAGATACTGTGGTAGTTACCTTTGTTGATTTCTGTTTTCCTTAAAATATTAACATTACCTTTTGTGCAAAGGTGCTTATATCCTCATCAAATGCTATAATGATTGAATCATCAGTTCAGCATGAGTAGTTTTAAGTGAGCTACAGGGTAGAGATTTCATTAGATTAAGTAGCTTTCTGCAAAATATTTGTGAAAATAAGCCAGGAGAAGTAAACAGTTGTAAAAGCCGAAAGGAGAAAATGACCCCTGCTAATAGCACGAGAATGCAGCCAGTAATCTCTTCTGCTATTTTGGCTGGATGATGAGTTCCTTAATACTCCTCTCCCTTCTCAATTCCTTTTTCTGCATTTTTGTTTTAGAAACATAGGGTTGCAGTCTGGCAGGAGAACCTAAACCAGCACATAGCCCAAGCAGAAACAGCCTTACATGCATCACATCTATTGTAACGGAATAGATCGGGCATCCCAGGAAACACCCTCCCCTAATCATGGATGGCAATATTTTAACTGACCGGGCTTCCAAGTTCAGTGCCGGGCCTCAAAGTCAAATTGTGGCCAGTGCATGCCGCAATGTTAACAGTAACAAATTCTTCCCAGAAAAGCTAAAATGACAGGTGTAGCTACTGATGCTTCAAGCACATACTCTGACCTAAAGACTTGCAATCTGCTGCACTCAGTACAGCACATACTGTGGCAGCAGAGCTGTGCTGGAATCATGCTGGAGAAAGACTGGCAAATGTTGTGTTGTGAACTTTAACTTTGTCCCCCCAAAATGTGTTTTTTGCTTGCTTCCTAAGGTGATTGGTGCTGGAAATGAGCATCTCCCTATGAATTATCGAGAGATTATTTTCTTTGTGGCGTACAACACAGTGCATTGTATGGAATACGTATGTAATACAGTCTCTTTTCATATGTTACAATATTTGAGCATACACCACAGTTAAAAGGTTTGTGAAAATGCTTCTTGTGAAATGTGAAGCCTTCAGTTAATTTTTGCAGCTAGTCTTGATGCATTATAATTGCAAGCAGTACTGCCCTTCTGATTATTTATCCTGACTTTCCTATTTCTGCAAAAGAAGCAATTACAAAGAGCTAAAGCGACAGTACAGCAAACATAACTTTAATTCTACTTTTTGTGATTTATCAGTTATTATTTTTTTAATTTCTCTGCAGATCATTGATTCCAGTTTGATTTTGTTCATACATCAATTTTGTCTAATTCTAGGTAAATATAAGTCACATTTTTTACATTATACCCCTCGAAGGGCTTTATTTTTTCATTTCAGTAACCATTATTTGAATCATAAAAAAACACATTACAGTATTCATAATGCACTGCTTATGTGACAGTTTTTGAACTTTAATATTCTTTTCTGTAGTGTGCAGGCTTAGCAGCCTATAAAAGAGACATATTGTTTATAATGTTTCTCTGCCACAACAAATGATGCACTTCTAGGGTTTATGAAATGGCAGTAGTTTTCTAAATTTGAGATTCTTCTGTGTTCAGCAGTCAAGAACAGTTGTACATCTGCTCAGCACAGACTTTAGGAGACTATGAACTTTAATTGAGGAAAAATAATGAGGGTTCAGGGACCACTGATACATAGTTGGTTGGTAAGGCAGGTGCCCTGCTGCCACATCAATGGATTATTTACTCCTTTGTCATAAACAAGGAACAGTTGGGTCTGTGTGGAGATTACACTCATATTGCAAAGACAGGCTGCCTTTTTCTGTTTCATTGTACACATGCCGTACATTGAATGCTCCTAAAACTTGTTCTTAAAAACATAATAACTTTGCTTCTTCACTTAATGATGTAATGTTATCCTTAATAGTATGATTTAAAGGAACCATTTTAAATTCAGTGATACTCATTTTACCAAAATCCCAGTGACCATATTAATTAATAATCTATACTGTGCGCATAAAAGGCTTCTGTGGGGGTTTTTACATGTGCATACAAAGGTATATTTGTAATACATAAAGCTAGATAAAAATATAGAATGAGAAAGGCAGTTATGTAAAAATATTCAGAAGGGAAGAAAAAAGATGAGAAATACAGATGAGCACATTCAAGCCAATCTTTTACAGTCTGACTACCGTAATGATAATGCTGTTTCTGAACATAGTTTATAAAAATTTTACACACTATTGAAGTGGAATTTCCTGATGCTTTAATCGGAAAAAAAATACAGACTGCTTTTCCATGTGAATCAAACAAGTAATCTGGAGTTTCAGTAAGCATCCCTAATCCTGGCTGTGCTAGTGGCTCTCTTTTACACACCTGTGGAACCCAGCAGGTCAAGGTCAGCCAAACAAGGCATGTTCTGATCTAACAGGCATTTGTAAGGAAAGCAAACAAAGGCCACTGTGCAAAACTGCATGGAATAAGCCTTCATTTCCATTTTAACAAGTTACTTAGTCTTACGTTACTCTGTGCCATTGAAGACAATACAGATACTTAAATCACTAAATCACTAGTGTCAGTAGTCATAGGATTAAGTTCCTGGTAATGGGCTGATGGCCAAGGAGATCTGACTTCTGAGAGGAGGGCATTAATGCACTTTAGAAACTCTGCCTTACCATCATCTCATCTCATCTCCTACATCTCTTCCCAAATCACTAAATGAATGTTGTTTTCAAGAAACTGCTTTTTTTTTTTTTTTTTTAATCTAATATCGTATGTGGAAATATTTTTCCCAACAATGATTCCTTTTCACACTCCACCTCCCTATTTTTAATCAATAATTCTGAGTTAATCATTTGGCGAGTCTCAGTTCTTAATGCTAAATAAGGATTACAGTGTTGTATGTAAGGTGCCTATGACAAAAAAGTGTTCCTAAAATACAGATTTTTTTTTTCCAACAAATTACTAATTAAATTGCTACATTTATCCAGAATATGTCCAGATTTAATAAATGCAAGAAATATAAACTGTATCTTATCTAATTACAAAGTTTCCCAGCTGTATAACCTTGTTTCATGTATATTTCCCATCCCACCTTTCTCCTGTTCTGAATAACATGGATACATCACACTTTCTGCTCTTGGGCATGTGTTCTATTCTTACATATTCCAGTTACTTTTTTTCTTCATGTTTTACAGAAGCAATTTTCATTTCTTTGCATATTACCATTTCTGCACCAACTCCCTTTTGGGATGTTTGCTTGCTAAGCATTCTGATGAGGTGATCCGTTACAAAAAGCACTGCTTTGGAGTGAGCGCGCCGACACGTGCATAGTGTGAGGGGTGGGAAGCAAACTGATTAGCAGTGAAGAGTGCCCACATTTGGCATTATTGCTACAAGGTACTACTCACTGGACTAGCACAGTTATAGCCTTCATTTTGCACATGTGTAGAACCAATCCACTACGAAGATTTTCTACGCTCAGATGCACTTAAGCTATTCGGTTACTCCAGATTTCTTCCAGAGCGCTTGAAAATAGAATTTGGTCTGTAATTTTATCTCTCTAGTGATGATCTAATCCACAAATGAAGCAGCAACTAATTGCATTTGTGGAATTTTCATATTATATTCATTCCATAACAAAAGCCAATGGCTGTAAAATGTATACATCAAAACTGAGAGAAAAATTGTAATTTCTTCATAATCAAGTAATCTGTTTATTTCCTAGTCTACTCTGGAATTTTGAAACTAAAAGCTCAGGCTCTACAAATGTAAAAGGCTGAGAATTTTAAAAGAAAAAAGAATTACATTATCTATTTCCTTATGTAAGAATCTCGAGAGCAGCTAGTCTATGTTTCTTGAAGAACGTGTTAACCAATGGTCAGCTAATATTTCAATAAACTAATATGTCCACCAGTAAAATGATCATAACATTTTCACAGCCAATACATATTACTCATACATTTCGTTTGCTAATTTTTATTTGCTGTTTATATCTACAATCCAAAGAGACACATACTGCTTCTAGTGTTGAAGGATGTATTCAAAAAATAAAGAGCTTGTCTGGTGTGTCGTGATCTGAAGCTACAAGTAAAAGAAATGCAAGATTTGTTAATCTTTAAAGCTGTGCACAGAACGTTGATATTTTATCTGCTGTCCTGCATCCTCAGGAAAAAACCCTGCGTGTTTCTGAAGTGTGTTGCTTTTAGTTTGACCACCATGAGCTTCATCTGCACTTGTAAAGCTGATGTAATAGCCGCTTGTATTCATACAGCCATCTCCTGAGTGAGCCATAGGGGTTAATCTGAAGATTAGTAGCTCAAATCCCAGCATTTTCTGTAGCATAGTTTTCAATTTTAAATTGTATGCTGTTATTGACAGCCTCCTTCCCTTTCACTTCTTGTTAATTTTGATTATTTGGAAGCCTACAACATTTGATTGACATTAAAGGCATGTGCACAGAAATTCTATACATGATTCTTTCTAGTTTCATACCTATGTTTTTATGTAAATGTATTTTTGCAAAAGTTTACTGTAAAAAAGGTTGCATTTTTTGTGATCCTTTGTATTATTTTCCTTTATGTTCACTATCTCACAAGTTTATCTACATGTTGGACCTTGGAGCATATTGAGCATCTGACTAACTCACTAGATGTAACTGATGAATTTTAGGAAACTAATTATTTACTGTAAAATGGTGTTTTCACCTCGAAGTTCAAGTTGATGAGAAAATGAAACCTAACAATGTATGTAATTCCCCAGAATACTTTACAGAATTGCAAAAAATACTTGCATCATTATAGTCCTGGTCCTGTATGAAATTTTTTATCTTCCACTGGACTGGAGAGAGACAGGCTAGTTGTGTCTCTGATACTTCTGCTAATCTGAAATTTTCTTAATGGGATTAAAGTTGTTCTTTCCACAGAAACAGGATCCTCCTGAGCACTAACCATTTTGAAATGACAGAAATAATTTTGTTAAATATTTTCACTGGAGAACATCTAAAAATATAGTCTAAAAATCTCTAATTTATATTTGAATTTTCCAAATAACATCTGTTTGCATCCCTGTATCTACTGCTATCTCCTCCTTCTCCTTTCATAATGGTTCTCTAAACTAGCAGTAACAATACAGCAGTGTCCAAAGGCTGGATAGCAAAAAGAGCTCTTCCTGGAAATAAATGCAATTTCTAAACACTGAGTTTCGTTAGTCCTTGGAACAGTTTACATGTGATATATTGTCTATCATTTTGTTTATTTTAATAGAGACTGCATACTTTTTGAAAAGAAAAAAATTGTGAAGCGCAAGCAGTTCCCAGAATTACTGGGCAAATTCTAAGATGTGCACCATGCAGGAATGCAGACTTGATAGCCAAAACAGTACCTTGCAGCTCTAAAGTCAGTGTAAATGCACTTGCATTATTTTGTCACACTCAACTGAGAACAGTTCTGCTGTTGGTTGCCACCATGTTTTCAGTACTTCTTGCCATGCTTTTGGGTCTTAGGTGAGAGGGAGTCACTTATTGGCATTTTACAGGCAGAGTATGATTCTTGTTAGAGATTAGGCCGTGATTGCACTATAGCAGAGATAGTGTAAAATTTCTTGCAGTCTCACCTGATTCCCAGCATATGAGTCTTGTATGCTAATGGCACTTGAGATTCCTCAGATTAGGGGGCAGTTTGCCAGGTTATCAAAGATATCCTTTCTTTTTTTTTATCCTTTCTTTTCTTTCTTTCTTTCTTTCTTTCTTTCTTTCTTTCTTTCTTTCTTTCTTTCTTTCTTTCTTTCTTTCTTTCTTTCTTTCTTTCTTTCTTTCTTTCTTTCTTTCCTTTCTTTCTTTCTTTCTTTCTTTCTTTCCTTTCTTTCTTCCTTACTTACTTTCTTCCTTTCTTCCTTCTTCCTTTTCCTGTTTCTCTCTTTGTTTTTTTTCTATCTTTGTTATTTTCTTTCTTTCTTTCTTTCTTCCTTTCTTTCTTTTTTCTTTCTTTCACGATTTCTTCCTTCCTATCTTCCTTTCTTTCATCCATTCTTCCTTACTATATTTTCCTTCCCTTCTTTCTTTCTTTCTTTCTTTCTTTCTTTCTTTCTTTCTTTCTTTCTTTCTTTCTCTTCCTTCCTTCTTTCTTTCACATAGATGTTAAGATCAAAATCTGGTTTAAGCTAATAAGACCCTTCTTTAAGCCAGCAGAGGCTAGAATATGATTTGTGGCCACAGTCATGGGGTAGGCAGAGTCAGGGACGTACACAAACTTCCTCTAGGCATGAGATTATGCAGCCAAGTGACTGCCAACCCATTTTATATCAGTGTGCAGGCAAAGGGGGGAGCTTCTGCTAAGAGTACTTTGAACTGCACCCAAGTTTGCCTATTAACAATTATTAATACAGAAAAATGGCATTATTTTAGGAAAATGATTTTCCAACTAAAAGAAAAAAAAACTAATATATACCTTTTCTTCCTGACAATTCTACAGTGCAGCCACTGAAGCTGAGGTAGATGAAGGGACAGAAACTTGGAACCCTCAGCTGTGGTCCAGCAGATCTGCAGCAGGCACTGGCTGAACACCCAGCCAGGGCTTCTGCAAAAATACGGGTTCCACTTCTCTGTTAACATGGTTAAACTTTGACCTGTTTAAACTAAAATGAATGTGCATATATTTGCTTGAAATAAGATGAGATGTTTTACTGTAATGCAGACAGAACTTCTGCATGAAGCGCACCACAGGACTGAGAGTACAAACACAAATTCACATTCTTGGAAGACTCATAATTTAGCCCTTATCAAAATAATCCCAGAAAAATGAAGAGAAGAGCTAAGGACGAAAACAGTGTCTCACAGGCCTGCTAAAAAATGCACACTTACCCGTCCATGAACTGTGACCGCAGAGGTCTATCACAACCAGACTTACAATGCAGAAAAGGATATTACGTAGATTAGCAGTTAATATAGATAAGTTATTTTGAGGGGGAAAAAAAAAAAAAAATCAATGTCTATGCTTGCACCACGGTGTATAGAGATAGTAAATTCAGCAAACTGGATGGGACTAAAAGGTTCATTCTGTGTGTGTTTTTTTTTTTTTTTAATCCGTAAGAATTACTGCACTAGATCAGACAAAAGATCTTTCTAACCCTCCACATCTTATCCTTACAAAATGCTTCATCCATCTTCTTAACACCCACATTCCTGAAATTCATATTTAAAAAGAAAAAAGAGATAAGTCAGTGGATAAGGAGGATTGATGCCTTATCTGACAAAATGACCAAAGCCTGAACAAATGCAGTCTAATTGTCCCTTGCTAACTCTGCAGGCTTGACTATAGCTTCCTCCGTCTACCTGCAGTCGAGCACGAAATGGCAGCATCTGATGAAAGTCTTTCCTCAGGGGCAACATGGAGATATCAAGAGAATGTCATCCTTTGCCATATTTATTTCTCCTTCCCTGAATCAGTAAAAGTATAATAGAGGAAAAAATGGTTATCTTTAGAAGATTCAAATTCTGTGTTGTAAAACTTGGGTTGCAAGTCATTAAAAAAGTAAATGCACTGTATTTCATGGATTTTGGTAAGGAAAGAGGCAAGTCTGATTAATTTGGGAGGTGAACTTTGATAAAGGTCTCTATTCAGATTGTTACCAGTTATTCTCTTATTTACATCATTTTGGTGAGTTAAAATTCTTATAAAGTTGAAACGTTAAAAATTCAGCTTGATTTATTCATGAAAATGTTGTGTTTTTTTTTTTTTTTTTCATGTTGATTTTGAGAATACTATCTAAATACTGTTTCTGTCAACAAACCTAAACGCTCTAAAATCATGTTCTGAACAAACCAGAAACAGGTTATCACTGAGATTTTAGGAAAAGAAGTAAGGTACTTAGTAACTGAAGTATTCATGCCATCTTCTTAAGCCTATATTCCAAAAAGTATCTTCATGCAAATAGAATAAATCATATTGCAAGCCTTTCAGAAATGCCATTTTCAGACTCTACCTTCTGATGATTACTGTTCTCTTTTTTTTTCTGTAAAGTTCTATAGAGAATATATTTTAATTAGCTTCCACTTGATACCACTTCATACACACTGCCCAGCTTTGACCCAGTGTCTGATCGTATAGAATGCATTACAAAAGAACTGGTCATTTGAGTGCTTTAATATAGCTTTGCATTAATGTGAGACATCATTTAGACAAGGCATTAAAAGTGTTATTTTAATGACTGAAGTGTGTAGGGTGGGAAGAAGCTTAATCTTTATAGGAAGAACAATTTCAATTAGCTTTAAAATATTAATTTGTTGGTATAACTATATACTCTAATGTATTTGGCTACAAAAAAAAAAAATCTAATGAATAATACATTGCTTGATGCCGGTCTAATTCCTGTGTTGTAACTAATACTGCCAGTTGAAACAAGGAAAATAGTCTTTTAGCATTCAAGATTTTGGTTTTTTTTTTTTGTTTGTTTGTTTGTTTTGGTAAATCTGATTGCTCATAACAATGACATTATTTTTTTCAGAATAATTTTTAAAGGAAGCATAATTAAGAAAAACAGCATGTGACTGCTGGGTTACTGAATAGTTTGCAAGTAAAAAGTCAACATTTGTTTTCAGAAAGTACATGTCTTTTTCATTTACTCAGGGAATTTAAAATACATTACAGCTGACAGAAATGTGTTATCCACCTGTGGAAAGCATGAAGACATTATCATAAGATTCCTACATGCTGTTAATCCATAATAGTGTATCTGAAAAGCAGATGTATTGTCTCTGTGACTTCTGTAGCCCATAATTTAATTTATAGCCTTGTATGCCTCATTACTTTTGGCGGTAGTACCGACTCAGGTACTTTTATAACAGAACTCATAAAATCAATGGCAACAGCAAACTCAAGAACATTAAATCCTGAGAACACCCCGTTTGCTGTAGTTATATCTAAGGCCTTGGTAACAAGACGTGCTTTTGGAACTTCGCAATTTTTCTTAACAATAATTTTGAGCTGTTTTGCAAGGATGCAGTTTCATTGCAGCATGTTAAATTGCATAATACTTTGATAGAGGTTTCTCCAAGAAAGTTGACCCATAATATTATGTGTGCCTATGCTGGCCATTTTGCTGACGAAAAAGCTTAATTTTCCAAGTGATCTTTCTTCAGTGTCAGAATTGGTCACAGACTGTTTTGTGAAAGAATACTGTGAGCCTGATACTGCAGTGTTTTTTCATGTTCATCCCCTGGAAGAAGCCAAATGCTCTGCTTGTATAACTGGTATAGCTGTGTTAAAGCCCATGAGGTGACCATCTTGTATTACTCTACATTCTCATATCCCTTCAATAGTTATAATACCTATGCAAAATGTAGTGCATACCTTCAGTGTTTTAGAGTCAACAGTGCTTGTCTAAGTGCTCAGAAACTACCTGCTCCTGCTCACAAAAGAATGGAGATACCTCCTCTGGTGCACAGACCTCATTATGTGTATCTCATTTACAGAAGGAGATGTGATTTCAGACATACTCCAGTGCCAAGAATTTCCTGTTGTCTCTCCTCCAGGTCAGCATGCCAGATCAGTCCTCAGATGCGCTAATTTTTTGCAGGCTGACTGAGCAATGAATTGCTGTATACCTTTCTTAGGTCCCCAGCTCACTTGCTGGGGTCAGCCAACTAAACTGGAGACAGTTAAGGCTCCCCAAACATCACGTTTGAATCTCAAACGTGCTTGTTTAGTACCTTCTGGTGTCATCTGTTTTGTACCATCATTTCCCTCTGCAGAATCTCTGAGAATTTTGTCTGGAAAATAAGCAAATACACACCCAAAACAAATTTACTTTGCAGGAGGCTGAACAGAGGCAGCAGGTTTGGTGATAAAGGCTTC
>VXAV01000873.1:124928-136276 GCA_013399715.1 Alectura lathami | reverse complement strand
CTGCAGCATCAAGAGTTACATGTCTCTGGCAACAAGATTCAGAGAGAAAGTGACATTGAACACTCTCCAAGTGGAAATGAAGAAGGTTTACAGCCAGCAACAGACCTGTTAAGCAGAAATGATGTTCCCCAGGGCCAAAAGACCATGCAGACTAAAGATGCAAGTTCTGATACAGAGCTTGATAAATGTGAAAAAAAGGCTCCACTCTTCCTTCCAAACCAGAGGCCTGAAACACAGCCTGCAACAAATAAGCAAAGTTTTTCATACACTAAAATAAAATCTGAACCATCTAGTCCAAGACTTGCCTCATCACCAGTTCAGCCCAATATTGGTCCTTCCTTCCCAATGGGACCTTTTCTTTCTCAGTTTGCTTTTCCCCAGGATATCACTGTGGTTCCTCAGGCTTCAGAGATACTAGCCAAAATGTCTGAACTGGTCCACCGACGGCTGAGGCATGGGAGTAGCAATTATCCTCCGGTAATTTACAGTCCTTTGATGCCAAAAGGGGCTACATGTTTTGAGTGTAACATAACATTTAATAATTTGGACAATTATTTGGTACACAAAAAGCATTACTGCAGCAGCCGATGGCAGCAAATGGCAAAGTCACCAGACTTTTCCAGTGTTCCAGAGAAAATGCCAGAAGCTGTAAGTCCCAGTAATGGTCAAAGCTCTATAAGCATCCTGAATACAGCTCCTCACACATCAGATCCAGAGAATCCACTTCTGCAGACATCTTGCTTAAACTCTTCCAATGTTTTAGATTTGATTGGGCCAAACAATAAAGGTCATGACAAAGACTTTACAGCACAGGCTAAGAAGTTATCAACTGCAAGCAACGGTGATGAGAAGATAAATGGAAAACCTTCTGATGTAAAGAATCCCAATAATCCTTTAGTAGAAGGGGAGAGTGATCCTAATAAGACCACATGCGAAGCTTGTAATATTACTTTCAGCAGACACGAAACGTACATGGTCCACAAGCAGTATTACTGTGCTACTCGCCACGATCCCCCACTGAAGAGGTCTGCTTCCAACAAAGTGCCTGCCATGCAGAGAACAATGCGTACGCGGAAGCGGAGGAAGATGTATGAGATGTGTCTACCAGAGCAAGAGCAAAGGCCACCACTAGTTCAGCAGCGATTTCTAGAAGTGGCTAATCTTGGCAATCCTTGTACATCTACTCAAGAGTCAACAGAGAGCCTTGGAGAATGTTACCATCCACGATGTGATATATTTCCAGGAATAGTGTCAAAGCATCTGGAAACATCACTGTCTATTAACAAGTGTGTTCCAGTTTCAAAGTGTGATACTCCCCACTCTACTGTGTCTTGCTTGGAGATGGATGTGCCAATAGACCTCAGTAAAAAATGCCTACCCCAGTCAGAGAGGACATCCACCTCTCCCAAAAGGCTGCTGGACTACCATGAGTGCACAGTATGCAAGATAAGTTTTAACAAGGTAGAGAACTACCTGGCGCATAAGCAGAATTTCTGCCCTGTCACTGCCCATCAGCGTAATGACCTGGGGCAGCTTGACAGTAAAGTGTTTCAAACCCCAGAAAGCGAAAGAAACAGTCCAGATGTCAGTTATGAAAGAAGCATAATCAAGTGTGAGAAAAATGGAAACTCGAAACAGTCGTCTCCTAATGGAAACTTATTTTCCACACACTTAGCAACACTTCAAGGACTAAAAGTCTTTAGTGAAGCAGCCCAGCTTATTGCTACAAAAGAAGAAAACAAACATTTGTTTCTTCCACAATGCCTTTACCCTGGAGCAATAAAGAAAGCTAAAGGAGCAGATCAGCTTTCTCCATATTATGGAATAAAGCCAAGCGATTACATTTCTGGTTCTCTCGTCATTCATAATACTGATTTAGATCAAAGCACAAATACAGAAAGTGAATCTCCTAAAGGTCAGGCTCCTTCGAATGGCTGTGCTGTGCAGAAGAAAGAGTCTCTTCCGCTATTACCGAAAAACAGAGGCATGGTAATAGTTAATGGGGGACTGAAACAGGAGGAAAGGCCTGCAGCAAACCCACAACAGGAGAACATTTCCCAGAATCCTCCCCATGAAGATGGGCACAAGTCTCCTTCTTGGATCTCTGAGAATCCCTTAACTGCAAACGAAAATGTCTCTCCAGCAATTCCTACGGCAGAAGAACAGTTGTCTAGTATAACTAAAGGAGTAAATGGTTCTACCCAGGCCCCAGGCAGTGGAAAGTATTGCCGACTGTGTGACATCCAGTTCAACAATCTTTCAAACTTTATAACTCATAAGAAGTTTTATTGCTCGTCACATGCAGCAGAACATGTCAAATGAAACAGTTGATCGCCTTTGGTACCTGTGTTTAGCATATTGTTCCATGCAGTCTAAAGAAAGCTGTTTGAATTACATCTGGACAATCAGGAGATTTCACTATTGCTGAGTTGAAGACTTAAAGGTGTAATTTCATTACAGTCCATTAGTAAAGTGTATTATTGGTGCCATTTTCAAAAATATTAATTTATTTTACCAGCAGTATTCATAGCTGTAGTTATGTTATTTTTTATTTAAAAACTTTATATTAAAGTCATTTGTAATGTTATTGTATAGTTATTGTGTAGCACATATGGTTTGCACTGTATAGTAGATTTTAAAGAAAATAGTCACAAACAATACAGAAAAGCATTTTAGAAATAGCTTCAAAAGCACTTGTGTATCCTGATTTTTTTTTCTTATATGCTGTTGCAGATGTATGTATATGCTAAAATATAACTTGCAAAGAAGTTTCAACTATGCTGTAAAGTTCGCCTTAAAAATTCAATTTTTTGAACAATTGGGCTCAGTTTGCACTTTATATTTTAGCAGATACAGTACCTTAGTCATTAGGCTTTGCATTTGTATGTAGCAGTATGTTTCTGTCCACTTTCTTAATCTGAAACGTACGTTAAATGAAGATGGCAATTTTTTTCTTGTATAGTACTTGTATTTTCTTTTGCTGATGCATCTCTGTCTCAATTTTTAAACCTTTGCTGTTAAATGCAATACTTTATAAAGAATGAACAAAATTACTGGAAGCAGTATTGTAAGTAATGAGGTCATATCAATCAGTTTTATCTTTTGAAAGGCACAGTCTAAAACAAAACCCTAAACTCAATGCTGCAATTATGAATCTAATTCATATATAAGATATATTTAAATATAAGAGTAGCAATACTGCAACTGGTGATCACAAAGATAATGTTCTACTTCTGATAGAAATAATTTCTCAACAAATGTTGTTACTATGCATGTATATGGATGGAATAAAATTCCAGATCATTGGAGATGTTTGGCAGTAATTTCTTTAAATTTGTTTTATTTTGTTTTTCAAGGAGGACTTAGAACCCACAAACTGTAAAGAATCTCTTAGGAACAGGTTATCATTTCTCCCTCTTCAATGGAAGCAAAGTGTTCAAAGAGAAAATGAATACAAAGGGTGCGTCCACTTTGAAGGAGTCCTTGCTAACAGGTCACTAACACAACTAAATCTAAGGCAACTGAGAGAATTGAAATTCAAACTGTGAAGGTCTGAAACCAAGAATGCTGATCCTTATATTGGAGCTAAGGAAGGCATATTTCCCCAGCAGTACTTCCATATGTCAGAAACACTGAAACAACCTGCTTCACTATACCTCTAGTATGATTTTTTATGTTTTCAGTAGTCTTACTGAACATTTGTTTAGATTGAACAGCATTTTGCTCCACTAATTCAGCATATAAATTATTATTCAATAATTTATATTAAAGTCTGAGCAAATGCACAATTAATACTCTTCACTTGCAATTGTTCAGTTTCCTGTACACTATTTTCATTAAAAAATTGATATTATAAAAGTGAGCTAGTGATGCATTGTCATCCTATGAATTTGAAAGCAAAACCATAAACTCTGTATGTCACACAAATGGCTGTAGTTAATTTAGTTCCTGTAACAGCCAAAGAAACAATGCAGAAACAAAAGCATAAAAGGATATTTCAACTAAGCAGGTAGCGTCTAGCATAAGAATATGCACTACCACTGACCTTCAGCAACCCTACCCCTGTATACTTTGAAACTTAATTTTTCCTTTTGTATTGACAAGTATTGGTGAACACATTGATTTTATGATTCTATGTGATCCAGTAGCAAAAATCTAAAAAATGCTTTCAGACTTGTTATTTGCAGCTCTGATTATTAGCTGGGCTTTAAATATAGAACACAGATGCTTAAAATTGTGCCAGTTCTCTACTTTCAACAAAGATAAGTGTATACATTAATTTCTGTAGGACCAAAAGTTTTTCCTATGGCAAGTACTTTGGATAATAAGTCTTATGAAGGAAGAAAAGTGTTGCAGACACAAAGAAGGTAAAATAGACAAATTATTCACAATTATCAGTTAAACATTTATTAGAAAATATCTAAGACCCCAGAGTATTTAATGTAGTTGATACATTTTGACCTTTTTGGCAGCAAACATTTTGAAAATCATCCATCATACCAAATTGGTTTAAAGAACCAAGTGATTACAACTAGATACATCTGAATAAAGCTGATTCTGAAAGATTAATGTGTGTATAAAAAACTTTTAGATGAAGTTGGGCAGAAAGACACACATTGTGTAATTTACAATTGCTGAGCTCTAGGGGTGTGTTTACACCATGAGAAAGTCAAGCAGAATATCTGGGTTAAAGAGAGTACTCAGATGAAAAGTAGTGCCAAATGGGCAAAGTGTTGTCAAAGAACATTTCTGATCAGGAAGTGGTTGAGGGTACCTGATACACTGCATAAGTAACTTAGCATGGTAAGTAACGTGGCATGCTGTTATTATGTTCTTCCCACTGGCTAGTCCACAACACAGAATATACCTGGTGGCATTTTCTCTTCATAACTAACCTGTTTGGTTGGATGGTCCCATTTTTAAAAGTCAAAATGGTCTGTTCAGCTGTGGGTAGGGTGTTAGTGGATTTTACACACATTTTACACATTTTGCTCACTTTAGCGGAGCATCTAACAACTCTGACATACCTTAAACCCCAAAGTTATATCATCACACCCTCTGAAAGTGATACAAACAAATCCAGGAGATTCCTCAAATGTCATGATGATAACTTTTTGGTACAGATACTAAGGCAGTTGACTAGGAAAGGTGCCCTACTAGATTTGTTGCTTGTAACCAGAGAAGGTCTCATGGGAGAAGTGGCAATTGGTGGTCATCTTGGACATAGTGACCATAAAGCAGTCAGGTTTTAAATCTTTGGTGATAGGAGGAAATCTGCCACCAAAACTTCAACAGTGGATATGGAGAGAGTAGAGTTTAGGTTGTTAAAGGAACTAGTTAGCAAGGTCCCCTGCAAAACTACTTTTTAGATATGTTAACAGCAAAGGAAGGACCAGAGATAACATCGATCCATTACTTCATGAGGATGGTCACCTCGCAAATAGGTATGTAAACAAAGTAGAGACATTTAATGCCTTCTTCATCTCTGTCTTCAACACTGATGATGTTGAAGATATGTCCCAAACTGAGTCAGTGGATGTGACTGCAGTAACAATAAACTCCCAGCCAAGCCTGAACTTGTGCGGGATTTGCTGCTCCAGTTGGATGCCTCTAAGTCTAAGGGGCCTGATGGGATTCACTCCAGGGTACTCAAAGAGCTGACTGATGTCATCACAAGACCTCTCTCAATTATTTTTCAATGATCTTGGGAATCTGGAAAGAGCCCAGTTGACTGGAAGCTGAGAAATGTTGCCCCAGTTTTCAAGAAAGGCAAGAAAGAAGACCCTGGTAATTACAGTCAGTCTTACTGTAGTGCCTGTTAAAATTATGGAGAAGGTTATCCTGGGAGTTATTGAAAAACACCTGAAAGACTATCCCGTCATTTGTCACAGCCAACAGAGGTTCATGAGAGGAAAATCCTATATAACAAAATTAATCTCCTTTTATGACAAGGAAACCCACCTTGTTGAACAAGGGAAGCCAGTTAATGTAATCTTTTTGGATTTCATCAAAGCCTTTGATACCGTTGCTCACCGTATTCTTCTGGACAAAATGTCCAGCATACAACTATTCAAAAACATAATGCGATGGGTGAACCACTGGCTGACGGGTCAGGCTGAAAGGGTTATAGTAAATGGGGTTACCTCAGGCTGGTGGCCCATTACTAGTGGGTTTCTACAGGGCTCCATTTTAGGGCCAGTTCTCTTTAATGTTTTCATGAATGACTTGGATGCAGTACTTGAAGCAGTAAGTAAGTTTGTGGATGACACTAAGTTGGGAGGAGCAGTTGATTTCCTCAAAGGTAAGGAGGCCTTGCGGAGAGATCTCAACAAACTGAAGAGCTGGGCAATCACCACCTGCATGAAGCTGAACAAGAGCAAGTGCTGGATTGTGCACCTGGGGCAGGGCAAGCCCAGATATATGTACAGATCAGTGGATGAAAGTCTGGAAAGCATCCTCACAGCAAGGGATCTGGGGGTTCTGGTTGACAAAGTGAATCTGAGTTAGCAGTGTGCCCTGGCAGTCGAAAGGGCCAACCGTATGCTGGGGTGCACCAGGCCTAGTACTGCCAGCAGGACGAGGGAAGGGATTGTCCTGCTCTGCTCTGCCTGGTGGTTCCTCACCTCGAGCACTGGGTGCGGGTTTGAACACCGCGATATAAGGACATAAAACAGTTAGAGAGCATCCAAAGGATGGCTGCAAAGATGGGGAAAGGTGTGGAGGGCAAGGTGTATGAGGAGCAGCTGAGGTCCCTGGGTTTGTTCAGGCCAGAGCAGAGGAGGCTGAGGGGAGGCCTCATGGCGGCCTACAGCTTCCACACAGGGGAGCAGAGGGGCAGGCGCTGATCTCTACTCTCTGGGGACAGCGACAGGACCCGAGGGGATGGCATGGAGCTGTGTCAAGGGAGGGTCAGGCTGGGGGTTAGGAAAAGTTTCTGCACCAGAGGATGATCGGGCATGCAAAAAGCTCCCCAGGGCAGTGGTCATGGCCCCAAGGTGCCAGAGTTCAAGGAGCGTTTCAGCGCTCTCAGACACAGGGTTAGGGTTTGGGTGGTCCTGTGTGGAGCCAGGAGTTGCACTCAATGGTCCTTGTGTGGAGCCCTTCCAGGTCAGGATATTCTATGATTCTGTGATGGTTCTATGATTTTCTATGTGAGTAGCAAATATAGATTGCTGACATTTAATTTCTTACACATTTGTTAAAAATTGAAAGCATGTATCTGCTTACCTATTTCAGGAACCATACTTTCCCATTACTTTACATATTATTTTTCATTTTTTTGTTGCACCCATTTTTTATTTGGTCATCTGAAATCAGAACAAAAAGTCTGTGATTGAAAGGATCTCTCTCGTGTTTAAACCAGTTTGCACAATGCTGTTGTAATCCCACGTGAGATCTGTAAACACATCTATTTTTTAAGTCATAAATGTTAATTACAATAATTAATTAACTAATCCTGCTTTCTGGCCAAATGGTTATTTATAGTCTCTTCAGATTATATTTATACATTAGTTCAAAGTGATACTAGAACAGCTTAACTGTCTATTACTGAAAACTTCTGCTGAATGTAAACTCTTTCCTCGTTTTGCCTGGGATTTTTTATAGGTTTCTTAATTATTTATCAAATCGCCTATGCAAAGAACACTAAGTAGATCACCTCCATTGATTGGTTTGGATTCATTAATCCCTGTCAGCTGCAGTCAGTGAATAAATCTTTGGGACCAGCAAGTCGAAATTAATAGCTCAAAAGAAGGCATTAAAATATTTTCTGTTTTTATGATACAGAAAATAAATTTGCTATATATGATGGTCTGATATTTAGAAGAGCTGAATCCTGACTGACTCCTGATGTACTGGATGCCTGGCATTTTCAGTTAAACTTTTTGGCTTTTTAAGGAAGAGCTCCTTATTCACAAAATATCCCATCAACATGCCATTCTAAGAACTCATCTTCTGGCTGCATTCCTCTCTGCCTTATTTGTTTGCCTGTATCCTTAAATTCAGGCTTTGAAGACTCCAGTGAATCCCCATCAATATCACAGTTTTCATATGTTTGTCATGTGGTGTCTCACATGTCTCTTTGAATATCTTACACAATGGTGATTTTTTTCATTGTAACCATAAATGGCGTGGACATGCCTAATGCAAGCAGTAAAGGGTATTGCTACAAACTGATAACTATTTCTCTTTAATTAATCGTAATAGTGTTAGGGCTCTGGTAACATTTTCTTACTGCTGCAAGTAGTACTACATTCATTTTCTGACACCGTCCACAGAAATGCTGTACCATTAAGATATGTGGAAGAAAAACAAAACAAAACCAAAAAAAAAAAAAAAAAAAGGAAAACCTAAGAAATTGATGTAGAAAGTAAAAATAAAGAACTGCAAAGCCAGAACCATCATCAAGGTGACGTGGACAAAGGTTGATTGGTTGATTTATTTTTCTGAGTGGACATACAGACAGTGAACCAGAATCCACTCTAAAAACTGAGCTGAGGTGGAGCTCTGAACTGGCTCAAAAACTGGGCTTAAAGAAAATAATGTGAGTACAACGGAAGAACAGTGATGTGGGATAATCTGACTGAGGGGCAAAGAAGATAAGGAAAAAGAGAATCAGCACTTTGTTAATCTGAAGAGTGTAATATGTGTACTCTGATGGCTGCAGAAGACAGCAATTCGAAGGCACCAGCACCATAAAAATGCTTTACATCCCAGGAGGCATATTGAAAGCAGCAAAAATATTGACGAGACAAAATCCTTGGACAATCATTCCCATATGCTAAATATTTCCAGTGCAAAGATTCTGGCACTTGTTTCTTCCTTTCTCTGAAGGCTGACAATGAGGAAGGGGAATTACAACTCTTCCTACTTGCCAGATTGTCTTAACAGCTGAGGCACTGGGCTACCAGGAACTGTCAGGAAAGACAGCAGAGGACAGATGAGTGCAACCCCGTTGCAAATGAGAAGTCATATACCCAAGATCTAGCTATGTTGGCCTACAAGCATGCCTGATCCCCTTGTCTGAAGACTTCCACATAGGATGCTGACAATGCTTTGAAACCAGAATCCTTACAGACATAGGACAATCAATCAGAATCAATTAGAATAATAATGGTGGCATTTGTGTATGGAGTGAAACAGAGCATGGAGCAAGGAGGTGCGCAGAAAATCTACTATCACAGAATTGAGGCTTCTTTATAATTGTGAAGGCATATGGTGAAAGAATTGTGACTGCAAGCATGGGACAGTAACTTTCGTGCTGGGGTGAACAGGAAACCTTATTTCTGGTTTTTGCAGCTTCTAAATACATGTTTTTCCTACTCCATCCATGGACACACGTGTATGTGTAAAACATACACAGAGAGATCAACAAATCCAGAAGAGGGAAAGAAGCTAAACCACAATAAAAAGATCAAGAAGATGAATGAGAAGATTAGATAATTAGTTTGTATAGTTATTCCTCATCTCCTCCAGTGTTTAGCGTTTTTGTATCCCTCCTCATGTCTTGTAACTCAGTCTTCTCTAAATGCTAGCCACCTACCTTAGTTAGAAACTTGGTCAGCTGTCTGGCCTTGCACAGAAAGACGTCCTTGTGGGAGAGCTCCATGAAAGAATGAGTTGGACGCAACTGATAGTTTTAATGCTCACGTTTTATCAATAACCTAGTGTTCATCCACCGAGTAGGGGCTGTAGACTCATTGGGCCACTCAGCAACTGAGCTTTAACCAGCTCCCATGCTGTCAGGACAATCCCAAAACTTAATGACAACTATGAGGACGGAGAGGAGTCAGCATTTACTGCTTGTCTCCTCTGCAAAAGAGTGAAAGTTATGAAATTAAGAGAGGAAGAGACTAGGGACTTTAAGATTTGCAACATGTGGAGAAGGGATTTGAGGAGTCTGTCCTTGTGTTTTTTTGTGTCTTTATACATTGAGCATACATTGGGAAAGTGTTGATCTGTCAGCAACAGATGCTTATCTTCAGTGTTACAAATCTTGACATCCAGTATGCTTCTATACATTATTTCAGAAATCCCTCTCTTTTTATGAGAAATGTCTTTCTCAGATAGGTAATTTTTATATTAGGTCAAAAGAAAAAAAAAGTTTGGCAAAGTTTACAGAAGTTTTTAATAGATTCACATACATAATATTACTGAAATGTGTAGTATCACCAAAGTACATTCAAAGCCTTCATCTATTCTTATGCAACTCAATGTTATAACTACATCAGAGATGTTGACATGATGTTGCTTGCTTGAACTGTATTGTGCTAGAGAATGCCAGTGTCCATTGTGACAGCCACTTCACAAAGAGAGGCAACTGACTGTGCTCTGCAGAATCCTCCCCCTCAAATAACATTCTGTGTTTCTTCTTCCCCAAACATCAAAATATATCATAGAATGTATTTGCTATATTAGATCTGATAATTACATTCATAATACAAAAATAAAACGTTCAGCTTGCAGATACCCATTTTACTTTTCTGATACGACACTGCTGTGCATACCTGTCAGATGCTTATTATGTAAAGTGATATTAGTTTTTGCATTTGCTTTCAGATCATGACAAACACAATTATTACCTATAACCAGCAAAGTTAAAATAGTATTCATTCTTACGTGATAGAAGTGGCAGTTTTCTTTCCCAAGCAAAGCATTCCAAACTTTTCTTATCACCAGATAAGACTAAAAAGAAAAAAAAACCTATATGTTGTGCAAGTTTATCCAGTGACACTCATGAGCCATTACTCTGGGCTCTGGAAGATCCCATTGTGAATGCATTGCCAGTGTGGAGAAGCACAGTTCAAGCACCTTCTATCAATGTTCAGAAGCAGCAGCAGAATGGGGGATATGATGCAGGTTCAGATAAAACTAAATGACTTGTTTCATTACAGTAAAAAGTTCAATGCAAAATGCAGCATTCTGAAAACATGAATTATCCTGCTATCTAAAGTTCTTTTAGAAACTGAGATGAGGTAAAGTTAATACTCTGCTGAGTACCAAAACCTCTTCTCTGTGGAGCATTACCCACGGCTGCTAACAAATCACTCATAAAAATGCAGGTCAGGCATTTGGATCCTACATCTAATACTAACAAAAGTCCCATTGAAATGAATTATGGAATTGCTCACTCTAGTTGCAATATCTAGGAGCAGATAAAAGAGAATATGTCTTGTGACCTTTATACAGGTTCTGCTGCATTTATGCACTATACAAACAGATTCTGCTGCATGTGATACAGGTGACTGCAGAGCAGGAGCCACTAGCTCCTCAACATTACAGGGGAAACATGTACAGGGAAAACATTGGATGTTAATTCAAACTAGGGCCTCAGCTGACCTTTGTCATAT
>VXAV01000873.1:92599-124909 GCA_013399715.1 Alectura lathami | reverse complement strand
TAAACATATGGTTGACAAGCGCCATGTGACAAAACATATAAACGCTGTTTGAAGGAAGGGCAGTTTTGTCTCTGAATGTTCATCCAAAAAAAAAAAATCCATTTTAAATATATACAACTCTGGATCAATTATTCCAGAGTTGTGCTTATCTTATAGGAATGCAGAGAAAACAAAAACAGATATAACTTGCAAACAAATTATATGGAATATATACATCAATTATTTTGGATAATTTATCTGCAACTTTTTAAAAGTCCAATTAATTGTACAATTAATTTCATTAAAGGAATCAGATAATTCTTTGACATTTTTCTTCTCCAAAACATATATGACAGCTGAAATTCCCACCCAGACAGTAGTTAGTGTCCTCTACCAAGAGAATGACTCTACTAAGTTGTGTGCAAGAGCATAACCACTGTTTGCTCTATGTAGGATCTAATTTTTCGCTTTGCTGTTGCCAGTGGAAGCACAGGATCATCCACAACAAAGGGGCAATGTATGGGCCTCGACACTAGTACTGACGTGTGACAGCACTTTTCATGGTGCATCTTAAAAATTCGCTAGGAAATATGTCTACAAGAAACTTACCTCAGTGTCTGCTCAGGACTGTTTGCACAGCTCATTATGTCCCCTCTGTCTAATGGAGTCTTAGGTAAGCAGAGAGCAGATGCAGAAAAGTGACATCTCCCATCTCTGCATCCACACAGTCTGCAACTTCCAACACTTTAGGTCCCCCACAGATGATCTAAGATGTGCCCCCGTCTTATGTTGCCTGAGGGCAACTGCTTGCTTGAGTTTCAGGAACATTTTCTTCCCAGTTTGAAGGGCAGATGAGCCAGTTTTTTTACATCCATAATTTTGCTCTTCTCAGTAAAAAATGTGCTGTAGGAAACTATGGAGCTGCTTTCTAAAGTAATACATATGTGAATATTCTCATACAAATTCTGTTAGCTGCTGGTATTTGGTTCTCTGGAGGAACCTTTGGAAACTTTCTATGGCCTCTTAAGAGCTATCTTAAGTATTTTTGCAACCTCTTTTCTGAAGCATCAATGAGGAAACCATCTCATTTGGGCAAAAATAGGATGTAACAATTATCCTGGCCTCTGTTTATAAGAAGGACTAAGAAGTACTACACAAATTGAAAATTTCTAGGTGATGTCCCTGTAAATTGTGGGAACTCATAAAACAAAAAAAAAAAAGGTTCTTATCTGTAGTACTCTGAGACATGACAAGGGTTTCCTAAGGCCCTTTAAATGTCTCCTCACACAAACAGTTCTTTCCGGAAATTTAAGTTCAGATTCAGTGGGTCAGCATAACTACATGATGTACTGTGCAGATGTAGGTATTTGGCTCCAGGGCGTATAATCACCAATATACTGATGAAATCTTACTGGTTCAGCCATGAGAAGTTCATATCCTGAGCTGCAGACATGTTTTTTAAAAAAATTATTCAAGTGTAATGTATTATATGAATGTGAAGTACTGCTACTTTCTGAATTTAGTGGTGATGAATGTTTTCTTCCGAAACAAATAATCTAATTTGTACATGAAGCATAAAAGTTCTGCATCTCCAATGAACAATATTTTTATTTTATTTCAGAGCGAAGTATTTAAAGATAATTCATTAAAAACAAACACACAATCTTCAAACTTGTATAGATGACAGTTCTGTCTTCTGTGCAACAATTTTCAGATGGCTGAAATATTTTCAATGTAAAAAGCACAAGTATGCCATACCACTGTGCTATTCCAGATGTCTGTTCAGCCTTTTGAATAACAAGAGGTCAATTTAATCAAGCCATTGTGGCAGACAAATGTAATGATATACCTGCACTGCAAGCGTTTATTATGTTTGGCAGATGCTTGTGTAGTGGCCAGGCAAAGAGCAGCTCTGCGCAGAGTAGGGTATATACTTTATTGTTGGGGTTCAGGGAGAGGATTACATTTGAATTGCTTGCATGTGATTGCTTAAGAAAAAGCAATAATGTTCTTGTAGAGGTGAAATGAAAGGCCTTACTTACCAAGATTGACTGTTTCTCAATAGCTCATCCCCTAAACTTTTCATAACAACAATCTGAATACCAGCTGGAATCTTGAGCAGGGATAAATGAGTTGTGAAGAAGACAGTGAGGACTGCCTTGAATATGAAAGTGAATTTCAGTTTAGCAATGTTCCTCATGTTTTTGCTGCTGTTGGCAGTCACCTGAATGTTTTACAGTGGAACATAAAGTTTATGTGTAACACTAAGGTTCAGTTTGAACATTTGCTAGACCTGACCTGCAGACTTCATTTTCTAACTTCCCTCTGGAGAAGAGAAGCTGCTCCCACACTGGTGAGCACTAGTGATACTTCTGCTTGTGAAAACAAAGCAGCCCATGAGCTTCTTAAATATAAAGCAGATATCTGGCTTTGAATGGTACTTGTTTCCCTAGCTGTAGAATCATTGAATCATCTAGGTTGGAAAAGACCTTCAAAATCATTAAGTCCAACCACCAACCTGACCTACTGAGTCACATCACTAACCCGTGTCTCATAGAGCGGCACACACTCCTCTCTTAAATACCTCCAGGAATGGAGACTCCACCACTTCCCTGGGCAGGTGGTTCCAATACTCCACATGAGGAAACTCTTCCTGCTGCCCAATATAAACTTCCCCTGGCACAGCTTTAGACTGTTTTTTTTGTATTCTGTCACTTGGCACATGAGAAAAGAGACTGACACCCTCCTCGCTGCAGTCTCATTTCTGGCAGGTGTAGAGAGCATTGAGGTCTCCCCTCAGCCTCCTCTTCATATTAAACAATCCCAAGTCACCCAGCCACTCCTCATGTAGAATCATAGAATATCCCAAGTTGGAAGGGACCCACAAGGATCATCAAGTCCAACACCTGGCTACACATATGACCACGCAAAAATCATAACCTATGTCTGAGAGTGATGTACAAATGTTTCTTGAAATCTGTCAGGCTTGGGGCCATGACCCCTGCCCTGGGGAGCCTGGTCTATGCCCACCACCCTCTGGTGCAGAGCCTTTTCCTAACACCCAGCCTGATTCTCCCCTGACGCAGCTCCATACTGTTCCCTTGGGACCTGTCACTGTCACCAGAGAGAAGAGATCAGTGTCTCCTCCTTAGTTTTAGGACACATCTCTGTGGGAAAACAGCAGTTGGAGGAATTATGGGAAAATACTTAATGGGAAGCAAGAGTATCCTTTCTTGTATACTTGCATTGTCTCCTCTTTAAAGCTTCAGTCAGGTCAGTTATTCATAAAACATTTAAAGAGTAAAAGACATCCGTAAAATAAGGTTTGAGTAATTTTATTTAGGAAGGTGATTCAAGAGTGTTGAGAAATAAAGGCAAAATTAATTGAATAAGTCATTTAAACAATACCCAAAATATTGCTTACAGCTTTCCACGACCATGGTTATTCTAGGGATATTCTGTATGTATTTAAAATATGGTTTAATAAATTAGGAAATGCAATGATAACTTCCAAGTAATTGGGTGCTGCATTTTCTTATCCATATGTGAAACACAGAACACAGGAATTGTTTAATCTAAACTGTTCTGGTCATATATTTTAGCTCTATAAGTCTCAGTCATTAGCTAATGGGTAACAGAAGATGCAAAATACTGTATTAGTATCATGAAAATCTCATAAACATCTGAAAAACAACTGGAAACTGTGTGGTGAAGCATGCCATTTAGGTAATCTATCCTGGAGAAGTTATGCTGAGGCAAGTAATTGATGTATTGATGTACATTATATTGTCGAGTACAGAAATTATTCCAGGATTTTGGCCTTGTATTTCACAAAGCCAATTTTACTTTATGGTTTTAATTATTGTTATTTGCCTCAATTTTCTTTTACAAAGAAACCACTGTACATTACTTATACAATGTGAAAATATGATGAGTGAGGGAGCTATATGCTCCATAACTGTTTCTGTCATGGTGCATAGGATGTACTCATCTAGACTGCCTGTCTCCACCAAAGTTTCAGTAAAACCTAAAAATAATTTTTACTTTCTGCAATCCATTTCTCATCTGGAGGTCGCCCTCACCAGCCATTAAAAACTGCCATTGGAATTAGCGCACTGTTTAGACTTGTTGAGCTCAGAGCACTATTTAGACCTTTTCTTGGAAATATGTGAGGAAGCCATGACTATTTCTTAGCTGTGGTAATATCAGGGAGATTTGAAATGAAAATAAAATGTAAATTATTCCTATAATGTGTCATAGCATAGACTGTACTGATTAGCCTTTTCCCTGTCATATCCAGAGTGACAGCAAAATTGGTTCAGTTACAGGCAGACACTTCTAGTCAGTGTATGTCATGTGGGAAGAGAGGGGTTAATCTTCATTCTTTACAAATTGTCATGAAGATATTTTATTTTCAAAGTAAATGACAAAAAAAGCCCACATTGTATATTGTGGGTTTGATCAGAAGGCCTATCAATCAGGTAATTCAGCTTCCAGTTAAGAGATAAACTAATACTGATAAATTCGCATTTTTCCCCTCATTCTTTAATCTGCCTTTTATCTTTTGAGAATGACATTGGACATATATAGTTATCCAAAATGAATATTTTGTTTATGCATATGGATTCTTCAGATTGCCCGCATTAATGACTCTTAACCTTTAAACTGATTTATAAACATGTAAGAATAAAATGTCAGCATTCATTTGTCATCTCACAGTAAACTGTCAGCATTCGTTTCTCAGCTAAAATAGAATATCTGTCTAGGAATTTACATTAGGCTTTGTAATCAAACTAGATTAACACCAGTGCAGCTCAGCATGAAAACTTGATATCAAGCATACACACTCCATTAATACCTTAATGTGCATTCCAGGCGACATCTCACCATGATCTAGTGTATTCGGTAGAACTTGTTGCTGAAAAATGTGACTGGCTTATGCAATCTCTTCGTCCAGCACATCGGTATAATGCTACACTGGTCCATAAAAGGAAAGGGACACATTTTTAAGGGATAAATACTGGACACTGGCAAGCAATTGTGTACATTCATGAGGAGAGAAAACTGAAATGAAGAGATCTTGGGTTGAAAACTTGTGCTGTACTTCTCTTGAATAAATGTGAGCGATTACACAGTTACATTTGTTCCTAGTCCAAACAGGTCATTTCCCAAGGAGTTTTATGATACCATCCATTCAACTGGATGGCAGTCAGATTTCTGCAAATGTTCTGATGATCAGTTAAGCTGAGCTACTGCTATTTTGAATCTGTATTGCATTTTCTGGAACAGACTTGGAGTGTGAACTGAAACACGAGAAGAAGTCCTCTGTTACATGAAAAGGAATGGAGACATCAAAGTATGACAATACCCTATGTGGGCGTACTGTTCTGACTTCCTTGGATGCAAAGAAAGTATCAAAATCAGTGAGGAGACAACATGGTTTTCAGTGGTGAGACTGTATTTCTGCAGAAGGACACAGCACCAATCCAAAATGGTTGTGCTCACCAGAAGCAGTCCCTGAAAGTGCGGAAATGTGTTTCCCAGTGTGCTGTTTCCTTGCAGTTCGCATGCAGTCATCCTCTCTAAGACAAGCCAGGCTACAGCGTGGAAGAATTCGAAATGTAGGTGTTAAAATAGGCCTGTGCATCCCCTGTCTGGGCTGAGGGAGGAAGGAGTGACACACCCTGTCACCTCTTCTGCCCTCCACGAATCCTGCACAGACATTCCTTGCTGTGTGCTGAGAGGGCTCAGTGCTGGCTGTGGCAGTCCCATGCTTCTGCAGGGCTTGGAGAGGACTCGTGGGCTACACTTTACCATTGCACTGAGAAGACAGAAAAATCATCTTTGTGCAAGGATCAGAGGAGGAGGTGTTTCTATAAATATGTTAAAGCAAAAGTGTTAATGCTATCCTGAAGCTTTGCCTTTACATTTAAATATTCAACAGCTACAAATGCACAGAAGTCTGTATGAAAGATGACTGGCTATTTAATGTCTAACAACTTTTGTTTAAAGCTATTCAGAGTATTGCAAATACATTTCAGAATGTCTTTTATTATTTATGATGGTTTTTTTTTTGTGTGTGTGTATTTAGTGTTTGCTTACTCAGAAACTGTATAGAATTCTCTCTTTGAAGAAGATGGGAAGTCATTAGCATTTATTTATCAGTGCTTTACACACCACCATTCCTGATTTTTAACTGTGTAATACTTTCTGGAAAGTCATGAAAAACTCTGGTTTATAGTTGAGCACGGAGTTAAGTTTTCATAGCATCATAGAATGGCTTGGGTTGGAAGGGACCTCAGAGATCATCTAGTTCCAACCCCCCTGCCGTGGACAGGGCTGCCAGCCACTAGCTCACTAGATCAAACTGCCCAGGAACCCATCCAGCCTGGCCTTGGACACAGCCAGGGATGGGGCAGCCACAGCTTCTCTGGGCAGCCTGTGCCAGCGCCTCACCACTCTCTCAGAGAAGAATTTCTTCCTGATGTCCAACCTAAACCTCCCCTCTTTCAGTTTTAGCCCATTCCCCCTTGTCCTACCATTATCCACCTGTGTAAAATGTCGGTCCCCCTCCTGCCTGTAAGCTCCTTTCAAGTATTGGAAGGCCGCAATGAGGTCTCCCCAGAGCCTTCTCTTTTCCAAGCTGAACAATCCCCACTCCCTCAACCTTTCTTCATAGGAGAGGTGCTCCAGCCCTCTGATCATTTTGGTGGCCCTCCTCTGCACCCGCTCCAACAGCTCCACATCCCCTCTGTACTGGGGGCCCCAGGCCTGGACACAGCACTCCAGGTGAGGCCTTCCAAGGGCAGAGTAGAGGGGGACGATCACCTCCCTCTTTTTTTTTGTTGTTGCAGAAAAATTAGGTCTACAAAACAAGATATAATATTATCTCGGTTCCCCTACTGTGTAGCACAAATATTGCCAGGTATTTAGTCTTAAGCCAAAAGAAATATATTTGGGGTGTTCTAAATCCTCTTTTTTTTTAAATTAGTCATGACTTCAGCCATGTGGCGGGAGGCCTGGTTGTTTTTGTGTTATTGAGAGGCTGGTGGTGTTCTAGCTGCTTCCCTTCTACGAGGTGTCAGTGGTTCTTTGCCAGAGCAGGGTGAGCAGGCACATCAATTCCCCGTGGACGTGTACAATACTGCTCTTGGTTGTAAGAAAGAGCCTTGCCTCTTTCATGGCCAATGCTGCTTCACACACATTATTGTCTGTCCTTCTGCAAGATGCAGAGCTGACCAAAACTTTTTTGGTTAATTTGAAGAAGTATGACATTTTTCTTAGACAATAACCCAGATTTAAAATAATAATAATAATAATAGAAATAAAAATAAAAATAATAATAGAAATAAAAATAAAAATAAAAAATAAAAATAAAAATAAAAAAAAGATCAGTATAGACTTTGGAGATGGAGCAAGTTGTAGTATATCTATGATATCCAAGCTAGTTTGTCCAAAATGCCTGCCATGGTCCTGCTTCAGCAAACTTTGCTTAAACAGGATAGTATTTTGTAGGGTTTTCAAATTCCTAATGTCATGTTTCATGTTTGCTCTGAAGAAGAAACTTCTGATCCTGGACTTCCCTCTTCTGGCAGTTCAGTATATTCTTCAGTCCTGATTTTTGTGACTCAAATGCCACGTGACATGGGTGGTCAAACATAACTAAGCAGTGTAACCTAAATGATGAATATTGAACACGCAATGCAAACACCCAAAGTGGAAAAAAAGAAAATATACTTCAGATTTGGTGAACAAATCAAAATAGTATCAAGGAATGTGATATTCTCCTGAGCACAGATATTCTTCATCATCCATTATTGATTCCATATTGATAACATTAAAGGTAGCTCTCTAGGATATATTTGCTATATTCACAGATCATTGTAACAGAGCAAAATATTTTTTTACAATTAGCTGAATCCTCCTCTTTCCTAATGTAGCACTCCTGACCATGGGCAGATTAGTGTGAAATTTAATTTGTGCTAATCTGTCCAAGACCAGGGAAGCACAAAATATATTTTATGCAGTGTTTACCCACTTTACCATACCTAGATAAATGCATGAGTGGCAAATCATGCAGCTTCATGTTTACTGGAGTGAATATCTATAGTGCCATGAGCCCTGGGTTTCATAATTCTTTTTTTTTTTTTTTTTTTTTTTTTTTTTGCCATGGAATAAGGACTGGACTTATGTTTTTAAGCAAATATGCAAACATACATCCATAAAGTTTTAAAATAGGTTTAGACATATCAACTTACACCTACAGAATAGCTGTAACTTTTCTGCTGCTTTCACAAGGATTATGTAGAAAATATTCCTTTTTTTTTGTTTGTTTGTTTGTTATGGTCACTATTTAAGAAAACTTATTTAGGTAGATCTCTTAAGAAAGAAACTATGAAAGGCTGCAGATTTTGTGACCAAAACGGAGTGTAATTTGTTGTGTGAACATCTGAAAACAGCTGTTCCTCATTTAAACTGAGGAAGGAGTGGTGTTGCATTTGCAGTATCTTTTTGCAGGAATTGGCACAGACTTGCTTTACCGTGATAAAATCAGGTGTGCAGAGTGAAGCTGCTTGAGCGACAGGAGCTGAGTGACCAAGGGGTGCTGCAAAAGAGTTGCTACTGCTCAGAAGTTGCAAAGATCTCTCAGTAACTCTCACATAACTTGAAAATACTCATTTGATTCCCCCAGAAAGTGCTTACAAAACAGTGGAATGCATGCTAAAATGCAACATAGTTTTATAGTTAGTTATAGGTGATATTTGGGAACATATTTGTAAAAGTGATTGCTATCTAATAATATCTTCCAGAAGTTGTTTGGTAGTTACTCCATTTTTTTTTTCTTTTTTCTTTTTCTTTTTTAATTTTTGAATTATTTTCCATGATTTATGCTTATGGCCAAAATAGAACTGAGCGTCTTTTCACTAGGAGTCTGGCAGGGTTCAGCCTGTGTTTTGCTGTCCATGGACAATTCTATCTCTAATTTACCGGCTCAATACAAGCAAGAAACAAAGTGTTGTGGGCTTTGTGAGCAGCAGCAGGGAGGCTAAGGGTGGATAAACAGGTGCCCAGTATTTCTGTGATTTTGGACATATTTCTTTAGGGTTAGATCCAAATTGGACAACCAATATATTGTGAGAATTTACCCACTGTGTGATTGCAGTCTGCCATGGACTTGCTGGTGAAAGGCTGCACTGCAACGTCCCACATGGACTGGCTTTACTTTGCGTAAGTGATTCAATCTGACCAATTGTGCTTCCCAATATATGGGAGGAAAAATCCTTATTTTGTGCAAGTAAGTAAAAACAAAGGCAAAACATCTTTGAATTTGTAAGTATTTTCATAACTGGGCTGTGACTTGAGGAGATGATTTTGACAGGATAAGAGCAGTTTGCATTCAGTTTGTTAAAAAGACAGAATTTTATGGGGATTTATGCAGTAAATGTCTTTTCCTGGTATTTGCTGCTCTGCTTTAATGACTCCCAGTGTCCACATTTGCCTGTTAATCATGCATAGCCAGTAGGCAGGTGGCAATGTCATGGTTTGGCAGACAGCAGCTCTGGATCCTGCTTGGTTTTTTTTTTGCAACCAAACATAAACAACATACTAGTTCACATGGAAAACCTTTGCTGCTATGGCTCAGCAGCTGATCTGCAAAATTCAAAATCTGGAGTGCTAATGTCTCACAAGGTCAAATGAGAAAGTAGTGCATTGTGTAAAGCATTCATATAGTTCAAAGAAAAGACTGGTGCATGTTATTGTTCCAAAGATCCCTCATAGTTGATTAGTCATTATTACATATTATTTATTGTATACATAAAACCACAGGGGCATGGTGTATTTTTGTAACAGGTCTCTCTATCTCTTACTGTGCTAGCCAGCTGAGTCTGCTTGTGAGCCTCTCCAAATCAAATATCAATTTGAATTTCAAGCATGCAGAGAGGAAACATTTTCCCTTCTCAAACCCAACCTATTTTAGGGCCAACAGACTTCTGGCTTAATGCAGAGCTCAATGTGCCTCTGCCTTCCCTGCTGAGGTCCATGATACCTGCATGGTTGTGGCCCAAGTTTTCTCTCCCTGTGGGTGCAGCCCTTCAGAGGTTGTGATTTAGTTGGAAAATTCTGTTCTTGTTCTGGTGAAGAATTTCCTCCATGAAGTGAGGCACAGGGTCTCCACACCTCTAACCCGGAAAAGTCAGCACAATGATTGAAAAAATTTACAAAAAAGCATTATTAAACTATCTTTTGCCTTAGGATCTTCCTAACCCAGCCCTTGCCCAACCAGTGAATTTTTGCATGCCAGACTGCTCTCCAGGTGCTTTCCAATAAGATCTTACAGCCTCATCTCATTCAGATGTTTTTGGGAAAACCTGGTGTGCCAGGAGCCAAGAAGGACTTCTGGAGTGAAATGCTCTGCATTATTTGCCCAGTGTTTTCAGGACACATTAGGTTACTTCTTCCTCTTTGGGATATATTTCCTAGCATTGCTGCTATTGACCCAACTCGGTGTAGGAGAACGTGACTGGTGTAATAACATAATCAAGAAATGGTATTCATGTCACTATAAACATCTCCTCGTCTATCACAACTAGTTCTGTCATTAAAAAAGATTTCTTGAAAGAGTTCACGAAGGTTGGATGGCTTCTAAAATAAATGTTAACTGCCTCTGCTTAACTTGGTTACTAATACACAGCATTACTTTTGCTCCAGCCCCTTCAGCAATACTTCTGGGAATGAAAGAGATTCAAATACATCTTTTGTAATGTGGGGGAAAGGGTAATGCACATTCAAGTGAAAAACTAAGTTTATAAACTCTCATGCATGGAACTGCACAAAGGAAGAACAAAAGAGAAATGCAAATGTGATTTTCTAATGGATCTCTTGACAATGTTATATTCTGTTCAAATTTAAGAACAGGCTGAACCACAGTGTTCTGGGTACTCTTTTCTGTCTCATTCATGAAAAGAGATCAGAAATGTAAACTAGACCAAAATCCTTCCCTCTGGATTGTTGGGTAATTTACACATCTTTGTTACATTTTTGCAAGGTAGAAGGATGGGTTAATAAGTCCTCTACTTGAAATGAACTGCCTTATTCCTCACTTTTCAAAACTATTTTAACCTCTTTCCCAAGTTCACTCAAGAATTGGACCCAAAAATTATCTACAATAACTCAGTGTGTGAAATTTGAAATTGTAGTTCAAATCACTTTCTTACTTCCTTATACAGAAAATATATGATACTTGTGCCTACACATTGCAGATCCACACTCCCATTTGCAGCTGGCAGTATAGATTATAGATTGCTATCTGTGCCTTTTTACAAGGTCATCCATTCCTTTCTTCTTGCCTTACTAGTTTTTCTGCCCTTGTCATTTAAAATGGTATCATGTCTATCGATCGTCATCTTCATGTCTTCAGTTTTCAGCCCCGTGCTGTCTCAAATTGAAGCTTTGAAAATTCTTATCCTGTGCAGGCATTGTAACTGGAATCACACCTAACCTATTACTAGTGCTGTAGTATCTTCCAAATGATTCCTGTAAGTACAGTAGATCTGATGGAATCTGTAAAAGAAAGTACAGGCTCTGTAGCTGACAGTGATTTTTCTGCTGCCATTGGAAAGCATTTCTATATTCCCAGGAGCTATTATCATCAAAAGAATCTGAACACCTCAAAAACTGAATAACAATGTGTATACAAACTACAGCAGGTCCACCTTTTGTTTCTACCCACTTCACCTGTCCATTTCAGCATAAACCTTAGGTATCTCCTTCTGAAAGATTTATACATTTAGAAGACAGGATATAATGAAGAGAACATGAAAACAACAGAGCTATACAGAGGCATAAAAAAATCATACAGTTGGTGTTGTACATGTTTTGATTAACTCCATGACTTAGATGGGCTTGAGTGAAAGGAAAACCAATTTTCTAACAGTTCTAGGTCTCATTTGTAGAAGAACTGTGTATGAAGCTGCAAACTCTTCTCCTCTTCCCATTAGCCATTCTTGACTTTCATTTAAAGGCAACTGAGATATCAATAAAATGTTGCAGAAAGGCAAATGAAGGCTTAGATCAGTATAACAGCGTTAAAAGAGATGGCCGTTAATATTATCAATATTAGTGGATATTTACTGTACTGATAAATTCTTTTGTCAAGGCTGAATTGAAAAGCTTGAAAGTTTAATGTGCAATTAAACATTGAAACATCAATAAAGCAGAAGCTGTGATAGTGGAGGTTACAGACTGGAAAGATTAATTGTTTTAAATCCTAGAGCAATATTAATCATACAGTATTGATATTTATAATTGCTCCAAATGCATTTGTACTTTATAAATTGCTAACGACTGTCAAGAACATTAAATGTGGATCTGTCCATACCGTATAATCGAAATTATTTATAAAGTAGATATAAGCACCACATAAAGTATTAAACATTTTAAATATATGCAAAATTACCCCACAGTCTCAGGTTATTGATTTACTTCTACATTTAGCAGAACCATCAGTTCGAGTCCTATCCCATGACTGCCCAGCAGTTCTGCTGCTTTTCAGTGCAACTCCCATTTACCTGGCCTGCACACATCATCAGTATGTCTGTGAGGGTGTTAAAGGACACAGTGCCAAAGCCTTGTTAAGTCAAGATAAACAAAGTTTATATGGCAAGCATAGACCACAGTGTTCCAATTTACACGTAGTCACACCCTGACAAAGGGATTTCTGCTTCATGAAAGTACAGTTCTCCACATTTGATTTCTTCTGTGCCCTGGAAATTAGAGAGGCATCATATCTATTGCACACACACACACTAAAAAAATTGTTTCAGAAACTCTGGAACAGCTCGATGCTGAATTTGATGAGCAACTTGGGCATGAGTTATTAGTGAAGCTGGCATAAAGTAGATAGGAGGTCAATAGGATACACATAGTAATTAAAATGCAAAGTTTGCATTGTTTTTAAGTAATGCCATTGGGACGCAAGATGCTGGTGGTGAATACGGTTTAAGAAACAAGCAATAACATCTATGAAATACAGATAAAAGGATTTTGGGCCATTACAGATACCAAGGAGAACCTTCTGGAAAAAAAAAAAAAAAAAAAAAAAAAAGAAAAAGGGAGTTTCATATTTTTGGATTTAGCGTTGTTATTTCTTTTTTATAGCAGTTTTTCCTGAAAGTACAATTGATCAGGTTGATAGCTGAACAAAACCAAAAAAAATGCTTACGAGTCTTTTCAACATGCAAGTGTGTATATGCCATTCTGTGTATCTAATCTGCATGATGTAATTTAACTTCTGGTCAAAGTCAGTGGGGCTGTGATAACCTCCTTTCCAACTACAGTGACAGTCAGATCTTTCTACCATAGCATGTCATGAAGGTTAATCATCTCCTCTTACTCATTTCAAACATTTATCATTCGTTAGACTTCCCATCAAGTATATCAATGTTCATTTTAGATTTCCTATTTTAGTGCACATAATATTTTAAATAAAAATCTACTGAGTCTTTTCCAGATTGAAAATTTTCTGAATTGCAAATGCCACGATGGCAATGGCAAGAAAGAGCTTTCAGTGTGTCTTCAATGAAATCCCCAGCATGACTGCTTATTTGCATGACTATGCACAATACTTGCCTAGAACCTTTTTGCAAACCAAATGTTTTCTAACAGAGATGTTAGTACAGAATTAATAAAAAAGATGTTTAATAGTACAAAGGAAAAGAGCTTCCATTCTGGTGGCAGCACAAAACCTCTTGCAATCTGTTCATTGATTCATTCCTTTCAAGTAACAACCTCCAACATACATAAGTTCGTAATTGCTGCCCCAAGGTGATGAATTCTCCTGCAACCCTGCACTGGAAGGGAAGAGGTCTAAATGCTGCAAATGTTTCCATCTTCCGTTCCTTCTCTGGTGTGTTCCTGGGAAACCACAACTTCCAGATGCTCCATGCTATGACTTAGAAATAGACTCTTGGCTTAGCCCTGAGGAAATAGAGTAGCATGTGGAAGAGATTACACAGATCCACCAAGATCTAANAGAAGTCCATGATGAATGTGTAACAAAGAGTGAAATTCTCTCAGGGAAAAAAAAAAAAAAAAAAAAAGGAGAAGAGAAAAGAATTTCCAAGCAGCATCTGATTATAAGGCTAGGAAGCACTTTTGTTGCCTGTTCATTGCATCGCTAGCATCGCCGAGTTAAACGAGAAAATATTGCAGGCTGTGCTATGGTTTCAGGCAAAATCGTTACAACTCTCATCATTTCCTACACAAATTGCTCACAGGGGAGGGCCCCTTTAAACAGTCAGCAGCAACCCAGCTCGTGCTCATTGTGCAGTGCTTGCTGTTGCTAAGGCTCTATCTACACAGCAGAGTGCAGAATGAGCTCACAGACTGTAGCATGCAGAGCGCTCACGCTGAGTGCCTGCCAGCGCATCCGCAGCGTGTGAGCACGACTGCAGCCAGCAGCTCCTGGCTGGCATATGGATTCCAATGCACTGCTGCGGTCGATGCGCCTGTCTGCACGGCGGAGGAGATTAAAACACTGCAGGAAAAATAAAAGGTTGCTTTTTGCCTTGGGGCCCCTGAACTCTCTTAGATAGGTGTATGGGAGAGACACAGGGGAAAAAGAGAAGGTAGAGGGATAGTGGCAGGCTTGCTTTAGATAGGTAGGTGCATATTCAGGTGTCCTATAGGAAATGTAGCATGCCAGAACTGGAACCCCTAGTCCAAAGACTTCAGACTGCAAAATGCACCTTTGTAAAAATGCAAAGTACTTTGCACTTTTGCACTTTGCAGGAATAGGGAAGGACTGGGCGCAGTGATGACGAGAGCCTCCACAAGGCCTAGTGCTATATGGTACAAAAAGCAGCCAATGCATATAAAAGACCTTTCTTCTTCTTGGTGTAAGACAGCAGCATTAGGGGTTTTGTTTGTTTGTGTGCTGTATAAACAGCACACCCTGGATCCTGGGCGACCAAACCTAGGCTTAAAAAAACAGATGATTCAATCAAAAAAGTTGGATAGGTACTAACCACACCAGAAGTGGCAATTTTCAGTTTCTAACAGTCCATGTCCAATCCCTCAAACTGAGGCTTTATCAATCCTTTTTTTTCTTTTTTCTTTTTTATTATTATTATTTTTTTTCTAGACAGCATAGACAGCAGAAAATCCTCAGTAGCAGAAGCTATTTAAAGTCCCTGGCCCAATATTGAATCCTCAGATTTGGCAGCAGCAGGTTTCAGCTGGATTTTCTGGGCAGTAAGTAACTCAGCAGCAAATTTACTCTTTTTAATATAATGGCAACAGTCCTTGGAAGTAGCAGGAATGACTTCAGAGGGTGCCAAAATTTAAATGAAAAATCTAACTATAGCTGGCCTTGCAGCCTGCTGGCAGCACGCCCCGCACCTCAGTGGGAGACCAAGGCTGAGGGGCTAGCTCCAAGGTCCTGCCCCGGCCGAGGCTCAGCCTCACACCACCACAGGGTGATCTGTCAGCCTGGAAGGCACTGGGAGTTGCAAAGGTCTGTAAGAGAGCACGGCATGGCAGAGCGTGTATGTAGCTGGAGATACAGGTGTGTGTGTCCCGCGAAGCCTGAAGCCCCATTCTAGGCTGCTTCCCAGTCTACTGTTGCCATGTATGTTGTTATTTTTCTTATTCCTTTACACTAATAAAGGTGTACAGGGGGATGAAAAGATGACAACAGTACCTCTCTTCAGGAAAATCACTTTTCCTTTGGGAACTAAAGGGACTGGGTATGTAGTTTGTACGATTTATAAGATTCCTTTTAAATGCAACTTGTGGGTTTCCTCTCTCCACAGCACAAGTGCACATGGACATCACTTTTTGCAAAAAAATAATGGCAACATGCCAATAGAGAAGAAATCTATCTAGTGGCAGGTAAACTTGCCTTTTCAGATTCCCAATAGCAAGGTCCATGTCTTCTCACCGGGCTAGTCCAGAATCTGCCTGAGATAAGCCTCAGCTCTCCCTGAGACGTGCAGTAGCTGTATGAATACATGCAGCAGTGTGTACTCCAGCTGTGAGAGCAGTCCTGGGAATTGTGAAGCTAATACATGCATAGCATGCAGGGGTTCTTCTTGCAATGAAATCCCCAGCCGTGTCAGCAGAGAAAGGCAGTGTTTTCCCCTGTGTGGGAAAGGTTGAGGGTCAGCATGCCAATCCCCCTGTCCTTAGACTGGTCAGCACCAGCACAGTGGAAGCAACACGTTTCTACAGCAGTTCGCTGTAATTGGTACAAATATTAAATGTTGCTTCAGTCAAAGTCAGCCATCACTCAGAAATGAAATATAGGTTGGGCAGTACTTAAGTAAGTCCAGGAAGATAATCATTGCCTGTATGCTTTAGTTAAGCACACGTCTCAGAGCTTTACTCTAATGTGCCTTCAGTGGCAGGACTGAGACATGGAAAATTGTATTAACACGACTGCTTGGATTCAAGTGCACTAAACTTACCTGCCTGCTTCTTTCGAGAGCATATTGTCAACAAATTCCTAAATGTACTTGCTGTGATGCTGGGAATTTTTTTAATCCACTTTTGAAAAAAAAAAAAAAAAAAGAAGTCTGTTTTCAATCCAAAGTTGTAAACCCTTGAGAAAGGGATTTTTAATAGATTCCCCACTGTGACTGGAATAAAAACGCACCAGAAAAAGTGCATCTTGGGATAGATGGCTGCCTCTTAAGAAACATTGCCCTCTTCTTCTCAATCACATTGTGATTGTTATTCTTTTAATATGTACCTCAACCACTTGCCTTGACATCTTGCTTCACTTCCATATGGCATATTGCATGTTTTGAAGTATACCCTGGGAAAGAAAAAACACAACAGGAAAAATGCCTAATAAAACAGAAATGAGTCACATATTTCTGCTTTAATAAATACAGAAACAAAAGTATGGAATGAATATAGATAGCATTATTTGCAAATCAGAAATTTGTTTCCACACAGAGGGAGTCCAGCAGAAGTATGTCAGTGTGGGGTAGGTTCTGAAACATTTGTTTTGAGCAGACCTTCCCAATAAACCTTTACTACAGACATTCACAGGCACACTTCACCTCTTAATTCTCACTCCCACTCTTGTCCTAATGCAGAATACATTTACCTCCATAACAAGTAATGAAATGCTTGAGTGTACAAACCAAACTTCTACACAATTCCTGCTCTTCTCAGAAGTCCTCCCTTCCATTTTCCACTTACATATGCAAACTTAGTGTCACCTGTTCTGTATTTTGTGCATGCACTTTTGAAGCTTTCAAATTATTTGAATGTAAATTCATCTAATTGTTTTAAAACAGGTAAGGAAGAAACAGTCTGAGGTATTTTTCCTGCATATGTGTACAATATGTGCCCGCTCAGCAGATTGATGGCTCATGCAATATACGTTGTAGGAAATACAATGTCTGAGAGATGGCTTTCAAAGAATAGTTCACAGAAGGGATCTGACACTGAGAGATATTGTTGAGTTGAGTGGGAGATAAGAAGAGAAATAATCGTAGTTAATAGGAAGCCTATAAAATAACATGCTATTACTATCCAGGAGATGGATTTTGTTGCTCAGGTACTACAGACAACTCATGCAAGAGCAAGAGCTTTTGTGAAGTGTTTTCGTTAGGATGAAGACAACTTATACAGGTACTTCTCTGGGCAACTTGTTCACTATGACTTTACAACATAACCAAGAAATAACAAATTAAACAAGTAACACGATGCAAAGTAATATATACATAATTTTTGTCCAGATTTCTTCCTGTCCTTTCATGGAAATAACAACGTCAATTTCTTGCTATGTTGTATAGAATACTTCATTAGGGTACTTAAGAAACAGTCTCAGTAATTCAGCACAGTGATTAGCAGGCATTTTACTAACTACTTGAAAAGCCAAGATGTTACTTAATTCAGTGAAAATATATAAATTATAAACAAAGACAGTGACAGTTCACAGGCTGCAGGATCCTATCAAGAAAGTTATTGTTAATACCTCCTCCCCATTTTCATATTATGGAGAAGGAGGTATAGTGGAAGAGGAAGTATTCCCTGTCAAAGTAAAATCATTTAATATTTTGTTGGATTAGCATTTTCTTTAGTAAGAATTTATGTTTTATCTAAGTAGTATTAATTCTGGATAAATATGAAAAATCACTTTAAATCATTTGTCTAATGTTTCAGGCTATATAGAGATATCTTCTGGATTTAGGTGATGGAACTAGTCACCAGCCCAACTTCCCTAGCTGTTGACTATAAGCCACTGGACTGAAGTTATCACCTCCTCAGACCTGCTAGTGGAACGGATTGTGTGAGTGCTCCCTAAACCATTTGACTCAAAATAAGCGAAGTTTGTAAAATCCTGCTGTGTACAATGGTACACATTTGGCATTCTGAGAAGTGCAGCAATGTTATGCACAATTTTAATCACTTTTCACATGCATGCATTGGAAGATTAAATAAATCATTAATCATTCTCACACTTGTGTTAGCTGAACACCTAGGAAGTAATGTTGCAAATGCTTTTTAAGGAAACTGTAGACAGGATAAGAGTGAAAATGAAGAGCAGAGAAATGTCTTCATGAGGCTAGTATTTGTGTTAGCATATTAGATCTCTTCTGTAATCACTTAGCAGAACTGCAAAGAACTCTGCATGGCCCAGAGTGACCTGGCATATGAGAGAATCAGTGGGAGTACCACTTCCTGGGAAAAATAGAGTTGATTTAATGGGAAGCTGATTACAGAATGATCTATGTGAATACTGCATTGTCTTTTCACTTCTTATTTTTCTTGTTGTTATCAGCATCTTCATTATGGCAAATCCAGGACTGGATTATTTTATCCTTAGAGGAATGGGAGATTGTATTTGTTGTTTGTTTTCTGGTCATGTACAGCAATGAACAATGCTTTTTTAGGTAAGTGGAAAAATGTTATGTATAAACAGTTTTTATTTGAGTTGTTTGTCATTGAAGAAGTAAAGCCATTTCATTTGAATTCTTTCAGCTGATGTGAATGTCATTTGAGATGGAAGCTGGACATGGTAGCAGAGGTAGAGGAACTCTTTCACCCCTGCCACGAACCCTGCATGGATTATCTTCTCAGAACCATATGAACTTGTGAGTTGACTGAAGGCCTGCCAAATCCTACCAAAATTCAAACACTGTATCGTAGCACTAATATTTCTTACTGGTGTTATGCAGAGATCCTCTGTGTGAACGATTGTGAGCATTTAAGAGTAAAGAGAAAAAAAATCTATCACCTGATTACATTCCCTGCTTGAAGTCTATCTACCTTTTGCATTAAAATAAGGTGTGCCAACAGAGGTCTTTTATTGCCCCGAAGTGTCAGTTTCCTGATTCTCTCCTTCCAGTTTCAGAGGTATGGATGTGACCTGAAAATTGCACAAGTATCTTGTGCATCCATGAGCAGATTTCGTCAAAGTTTGCAACAACACGTGATGCTGCTTTCCAGCCTCACCTCATAAGTTTGGCTTTGACTTTTTTTCAGAGAAAGATGATAGAGAATTCCTAGAAGTTATCTTCCATTTGGATCACTGATTTAAAACAGAATTGCTCCTTTATTGTTGTTTTATTTTTTTCCTCCTGGCTCAGCATTTTATGAGGTCTCCAGCAGCTGCCTAGGAGGGATGATATGTGGAGCTGGTGGAAGGTGCAGCCCCAGACTGAATGGAAGAGGGCTCCTGCCCCGGCAGCTCATCTGCCATCAAAGACGGATAAAAACATAAAAACCAGGGGCCAGTCAGGCTCACCAGAGACTTCTTCATCCATCCTGCTGTCCCAGAATAGACCAACTTTCCCTGTGTTGTACCTAACAGAAGTTTGTCTGACATTATTTAGGATGTCAGTTATAAAACACTGTGACCTTTCTTAATGGTCTAGTCCAATATCCCTACAATTAGAAAACTTCTCTTAATGTTTAGTAATTCTTGCTGCAATTCAGGCCAATTTCTTTCTGTCCTGTTCCTCAGGGACATTAAGGACATATTTATTCCCTTCCACAATGAAGCAAACTGTGTGCACTCGTTAATCTGTTCACCTCAATCTCCTTTTCTTCAGACAAAATACAGCCAGAGTACTCAATGTTTGGTGTTACGTCACCTTTTCTAAATCTCTGATTTCTGATCGTTCCTTTTGCTTCCCTTTGGATTCTGCCTGTATTCTGGTTGTTCCTTTTGGTTCATTTTGGACTCTGCCCATTTCATAAAGGATAATCCAGCTGAGGTTTTAGCAGTGTTGAGAAGATCAAACAGATTGATCCTGCGGACCTTGCATTCTCTGCTCCCATTTGTACATGCAAGGATTAAAAGTTGCCTTTTCCACAGAATGGCACTGTGCAAGTACATTTTAATCCATTGTATGGCCAAACCTTTTTATGAACTACCATGAAAGCAATCATTTCTACCCTGCATTTCCGTAGGAGAACATTTGTGCCTATCTGCGCTACGTTTTACTAATTCCTATTGAATTTCACCGTTTTTACTAAAGGCTATTTCTCTTAGGTTATGTGATCAAGAGCTCAGGTGTCATGCTGAGTGGTAACAATGAGTAAAGGCTATCATCCTGGAGAAAATCTACACCTTACATCATGCACAACCAGTATTTCACAGCTTAAGGCTCTTATTAGACCTACTGCTGTTTGCTGTTGGGATGAAAGCTGGAGGGAAAACCATTTCCTTCTCTTTGCATTTAAAAAGTGGATCATTAATAGATAAATTCAGTTTGTCCTTCATGTCTGCTCCTATTTCCTGAATATTGGGCTATGCTGTAAGAATGAATCAAAATTTTATTGAACATATATTTTGTATTATAATACTTCCCTTTGAGTCAAAAACACTCATGGAAAAAATGAAAATTTCTGTAATTATGGTTCTTCAGATTCTTTCAATAACAAAACTTTAAAACATGTCCATAACCATTTAAAAATACTTAAAAAAAAAAAAAAAAGTTGTGTTTTTTTTTTTTTAAATCCTTCCAGTGGGAAAAACCTGGTTTGCTTATGATTATCAAATATTTCCAAATTTAAAATGTAGAACCATTTACTTCATACTCCTATTGCATTTTTTTGACATTGTACTCATTTTAATATAATAAAACTATAATTTAATATATTAAATTTATCACGTATTTTAAATTTTCTTCATTTGCAAATTTTCTACTTTGTAACTTTCAAAAAAATGTCTAGCCTTTTGCTAAGTTTTGGTGAAGTGCAATCTCTTGCTGATGAGTTAAATCGTGGAGGATAGGAGCAGGGGTGTTGCAGGGTGCCTGGCAGCAGTGCTTGCTGGGCAGGGGGTGGGCAGGGACTCAGCTTGCAGAGGCTAAGACCTGTCTTCTTGAGTGTCTCTGCAGAGGGATGGCTTTGGGAGTGGGACAAGGATGTTCAAAATCCTGCCAGCCCATGTTCATTGCTGAGGAAGGTTGGCCAAGTTAAGAACAGAACTGGCTCAGAGAAGAAAGGGGTTAAATGCTCCAGCTATTAACAGCTGGGGAGGCTCAGAACTAATTATCAAGTTGCAGATGAATTTATTTCTTATATTTCACAAATCATATATAGATTTACATCAACCTCACAATTTTTTTTGCCCCCTTTCTGGGTACAAGGTATATGCAACAGGTACACATGCAATACTTTGGAGATTAGGTGCTCTGTCAGGGTACTTTTAGCACTGCCATTGATTTCATTCCAGTTATTCCTGTGGTGTTTGATGATGGACATGTGACAATTTATGTTTCAGCATTGGTTGTCTCAGTCTATACTGTTCTACAAACCTTACAGAAATAAAACAGCAGAACTTATTAAGACAAAAATATTAAAATGAAATCTTTAGCAAGGAAATGATGGTTATGTTTGCCTTGCTTACAGAAGCGGGGAATGGGTCGGGATGTGCTCCATGATGCTCACTGCAGAGCTACACTTAAAAATATAAACATAGCAGTAGTTAAAACAGACAAGCAAATAAAACAAAACAAACAAAATGCTAGTTTGTGTGTAGGTACTGTAAGTGGTAAGAACAGCCAATTTTAACTTTGCATGATCTTTTCCATTCATGATTGTGGCATCACTGAGATGTTCCTGCAGTCCAAAATAATACTTTTAGGACTAATGCTAAAATAACTCTAAGATCTGTTTTTTAAGAAATTGCCAAGTTGGGTTTTGGATAGTTTGTGGAGGAGTGCATTTCTGGAAGCCTCACGTCTGCAGGCAGTTTTGCCCATCAGTGGGGTCACTGTCCTCAGCAGGCAGTGCCCGGCCCCTGTGTGAAATGAGAAAGCAGCCAGCCAGACATTATGTGGTTTTGCTACTGTAATTATTAGAGGTACCCACGAGATGGTGCTACTATGCTTCGGTTGAGCCTTGCAGACAGACTGGAAACACAGCAAAGAGAAAAAGTAGGGGAGAGCTTGGGCTGGGCAGATGTCAGAGATGTTCGATGCATTCACATTGCACAGGTGTCATATTTTTTTCAGAAGTATAGATGGAGCTTAACAGCAGTGAACAAAACTTTCACAAAAAATGTAGGGTACAATAGATGAGCATCAGTGTCACATCTGCAGGCGAATCTGAATAGCAATTTTTAAATCTCAAATCCAACCTTTCATTTTACAGCAAAAGATTCCTTTCTAATCAAATCTCATCTAGATTAAAGCTGTCCATTGTGGGTCCAGCCATTAAACAATACTGCTATTGCAATGAGAGGATGTAGCTTTTTTTATTGCTTGTTTGTCAAGGTTAAGGAAGAAGGGTGGAGTTACTCCTTCAATTTATACAGAAACTAATGACCCACTGACGTTGAAGAAGATTTCATGCTGGTATCAAGAGACAAGGAGAAGGCTGAGGTATACAATCACATTTTGCCTCAGTCTTCAATGACAGCTGCTCGTCACGCACCCCTCAGTCTGATGGGTCAGGAGGTGGGGTCACTCCCACTGTAAATCAGCTTCATGGCAACCTGAGGAACTCGAACATCCATAAGTCTATGGGTCCTGATGAGATGCATCCCAGAGTCCTGAGAGAATTAGCAGATACAGGCACCGAGCCACTCTCTGTGATACTTAGAAGTGATGGCAGTCTGGTGAAGTGCCCGGTGACTGGAAGAAGGGCAATGTGACACCCATTTTTCACAAGGGTAGAAAGGATGACCAAGGGAACTACCGACTTGTCAGCCTCACCTCTGTGATGGAGAAGATCATGGAACAGAGTCTTCTGGAAGCTATGCTAAAGCACATGGAAGACAGGGAGGTGATGCGAGACAACCAGCACAGCTTCACCAAGGGCAAGTCCTGCCTGACCAACCTAGTGGCCTTCTATGATGATGTAACTGCATTGGTGGACAAGGGAAGAGCCACTGATGTCATCTATCTGGACTTCAGGAGGGCCTTTGTCACGGTCCCCCATAACATCCTTCTCTCTAAACTGGAATGATATGGGTTTGGTGGGTGGACTCTTTGATGGATGAGGAACTGCTTGCTAGAACGCATCCAGAGAGTGGTGATCAATGGCTCAATGTCCAGATGGAGATCAGTGACGAGTGGTGTCCCTCAGGGGGTCTGTTCTGGGAACGATACTCTTCAATATCTTCATCAATGACATCGACAGTGGGATTGAGTGCATCCTCAGAAAGTCTGCAGACGATACAAAGCTGTGGTGCCATCGAAACGCCTGAGGGATGGGATGCCATCCAGAGACCTAGGCAGGCTGGAGCAATGGCCTCAGGAGAACCTCATGAGGTTCAACAAAGGCAGGTGCAAGGTCCTGAACCTTCACATGGCAATCCCTGCTATCAATACAAGCTGGGGGATGAAAGAATTGAGTAGACCCCTGCCAAAAAGGATGTTGGGGTTCTAGTGGATGACAATCTGGACATGTGCCAGCAGTGTGCCCTCACAGCCCAGAAAGCCAACCACATCCTGGGCTGCACCAAGGAAGCGTGGCCAGCAGGGCAAGGGAGGTGATCCTGCCCCTCTGCTCTGCGCTGGTGAGACCCCACCTGGAGTACTGCATCCAGATGTGGAGTCCTCAGTACAGGAGGCACACAGACCTGTTGGAGCTTGTCCAGAGGAGGGCCACAAAAATGATCCAAGAGATGGAACAGCTCCCCTATGAGGACAGACTGAGAGGGTTGGGGCTGTTCAGTCTGGAGAAGAGAAGGCTCCGGGGAGACCTGATAGCAGCCTTTCAGTATCTGAAGCGGGGCTACAAGAAAGAAGGGGACAGACTCTTTAGCAGGGTCTGATGTGATAGGATTAGGGTAAATGGTTTCAAAATGAGAGCGGGGAGATTTTGCCTGGATATAAGGAAAAGGTTTTTTACTGGAAGGGTGGTGAAGCACTGGCACAGGTTGTCCAGAGAGGTGGTGGATGCCTCATCCCTGGAGACCTTCAAGGTCAGGCTGGACAGGGCTCTGAGCAACCTGATCCAGCTGTAGATGTCCCTGTTCGCTGCAGGGGAGTTGGACTAGATGGCCTTTAAAGGACTCTTCCAACTCAAAGATTCTAGGATTTGACTTGCTACCAGCTGATGAGTAGCACGCTGCCTGGTAAGTAGTGCTGGAAAATTATTTGCATCTGTTGCGTTTTACCTATAGAAATTAACCCTAAAATTTTGCCTGGTGTGCCTCTTTATTAGGTAACCTCAATATTTGCTTTGGTGTGTGTTCCTTTCGTACTCATCTTGGGCAGTATTTTGAGAGCTGTAAATATCAAGATCATTTTACTTCATGATCTAATATATATAAAAATCTTCCTCAGGCAACCAGAGAGGTAAATGTACGTCTGGTCTTAAAAAAAATATACCTCATACAGACTCCAAGAATCAAGTGGATGCAGACCCTAAAGGACCGTTTTCCTGTGTGAATTTTGACCTGCCAGAACAGTACTGAGGAATTGTGTTCTAATGTCATGAGTTAAAAATGGTCTTGAGTTCTTGGTACACTTATTTGGTAAGCATACTTAGAGTGTAGGGCCCAAATGCTTATCTGGGAATCTGGGAATGATTTAAGTTATTTGTCTATTTTTGTTATTTAAATACAATATCTTGATTTTTTAAGTTCCAAGGCCCCCTTAACCATCAGAGGAATCTACATAAGCATAAAGCCTCTGAATGGAGCCATATAAAAAATGCTTTATAACCTTTACATTTCTTACATTTCTTCCTCAAAGTAACTTAGTTGTTTTCTGATCTTGCATGTCAGCTACTGCTTTTTTTCATTTTGTTGGTTGGTTGGCTTTTTTTTTTTTTTTCCTCAGAGAATATTACTAGCAATTAAAATAATGCAAGTAAAGCAAAATGAGAAAGGTTGGCCAAGTGTACATTTGTCTCAGAGAGAAATGGGGTTAAATGCTCCAGCTGTTAACAACTGGGGAAGCTCAGGCCCAAATACCAAGCAAGAAAAGGTTACAAAATAAATACCCAGAGGATCTAGAAGCAAAAGTAGTGTTGATTCTATCTGCATGCTCTGATTTGTAGTGAACCATGTTGTCACACCTGTTTGAAGGAATGATTTATGCAGAAGGGTCCCCAACAATGCGATTCATTGTCTAAAGACCCCACTGATGGCTGGTAGGAGATGTTCGAACACTGCACAACTTCTGCCAGGCAGTATCTATTTCTCCTCCACAGCCTGGCTGAGCATCTCCTTCACTGAATGTGAGCCATCACTTTTTGTTTTGGACAAACTGTTTATTGGTGAAGACTGCATTACACTGTGAACAGAATACACTGAACAAGCATGTCAAGAATTGCTGCCCAAAGCTCATCTGGTCCAACAAGCACCCGGCATTTTCTTCCCATCCTCCAAAGTGACTGAGAGGAAGTTGTTTCTACTGCTTCAAGCTTAAACCATTCTCTTTAAGCTCTTTAAATATCTGTGGATAGGTGACCTCTGTCAGCTCCTATGTCAAGCCCCATGTAACTGGAGCATCTCAGCTGCAGCTAGAGCAAGCCTTGAGCCACAGGAGAGCAGCAGGTCCGCACACTGTACCAAAAGCATCCTCTGCTGTAACCAAATATGATGGAAACAGCAGAAAAAGGGAGTTGCATTGACAAACGCTGTTTGCAATAGCTGGTAAAAAGGGAATAACTTCTTCTTTGGCAGTGACTGTTGCTGTGCTGGGGTACTCTGAATGCAGTATAACACTGATTTCAAATAAGTTACAGATGAACTTTTTTTGCTATATTTTTCAAATCATATACAGATTTACGCCAACCTCACAATTTATAATTTTTTTTTCTTTCTTGGTACAGGTTATATGTAACCTTATAACAATATGTAACATGCAACAATACTGTGGAAGTGTTCTGTTAGGGTACTTTTCGCACTGCTATTAATCACATTCCAATTATTTCTGTGGTGTTTGATGATGGACATGTGGCAATTTATGCTTCAGTATTGGTTTTCTCAGTCTATACTGTTCTACAAACCTTACAGAAATAAAACAGCAGAACTTATTAAGACAAAAATATTAAAATGATATCTTTAGCAAGAAAATGTTGGTTATGTTTGCCTTGCTTACAGAAGCAGGGAATAGGGCAGGATATGCTCCTTGATGCTCATTTCAGGGCTCCACCTCTAGCTGAGACAAGCTGCCCTCATCCCACACTGGCAGCTCCTTGAGTACAGGAACTCCGACACCTTGGTACAAAGGTGTTCAGGCTGTTTAGGACATTCATGATTAAATTTTCCAACCGTGATCCCATGAATCATGGTCACTGTGGATTATGGACCAAGTACATGTGGACAGCCCATGGTGCTGCCTGTAAGCAAGCAGTATAGTTGTGATAAGGTGTTTCAAGAGTTCAAGACTTTTTCCCCCAGGTTGTTGGGAAAAGTGCTCAGAGCCCACCCTTCAATATAGGCTTGCTGTTAATCACTTGGCTTGACTGCTGCACTTAAAAGTGTAAATAGAGTCAGTTGGCAATAGCTGACAAACAAACAAAATAACAACAAAAATCAGCAACAACAAGAAACAAACACCACAAGAAAAAAACTACTTTGTGTGTATGTTCCATCTGACATTTTTTACTTTTAATTTTTAACTTTGCATGATCTTTTCCATTCATGATTGTGGCATCACTGAGATGTTCCTGCAGTCCAAAATAATACTTTTAGGACTAATGCTAAAATAACTCTAAGATCTGTTTTTTAAGAAATTGCCAAGTTGGGTTTTGGATAGTTTGTGGAGGAGTGCATCTCTAGAAGCCTCACGTCTGCAGGCAGTTTTTGCCCATCAGTGGGGTCACTGTCCTCAGCAGGCAGTGCCCGGCCCCTGTGTGAAATGAGAAAGCAGCCAGCCAGACATTATGTGGTTTTGCTACTGTAATTATTAGAGGTACCCACGAGATGGTGCTACTATGCTTCGATTGAGCCTTGCAGACAGACTGGAAACACAGCAAAGAGAAAAAGTAGGGGAGAGCTTGGGCTGGGCAGATGTCAGAGATGTTCGATGCATTCACATTGCACAGGTGTGGTATTTTTTTCACAAGTATAGATGGAGCTTAACAGCAGTGAACAAAACTTTCACAAAAAATGTAGGGTACAATAGGTGAGCATCAGTGTCACATCTGACGCCAGATGCAAGGTTGATGCCATTTCCCTTGTAGCGGTCAAGACATGCTGAAAGCTATGGCGTTTGTTTTCATGCCCAGCTGCCGCCAGGTGAGAGCGCTGCACCATCAGGGCCTTCTGCAGAGAGGCCTGGCTGTGTCCTCACCTTGCCTGGTGCAGCTGAGCTGAGTGGTTGCTTCTTCCTCCCTTCTCTCAAAATGGACTTTGTGAGATAGAAGAACCTGAGGACATGGGTCAGGATAAACTCAATAGTGCAACCTTTACCATGCACAGCTTTATGACTTTGCTCTGTTGCACTGGCACTTGTATGACTGTAGGAACAGGACCTAAGGTTGGTGGTTTTTAAAATTCTTCCCTAGGTCATTAACTCTGAATTTTGTTAGATTTTCTTTCTGCAGGTTTATCTGTTTCACTGCACAATGGCCATTAACCTGTGTACAGAGTCTGAATTTCTGTAATATCTTCCTCTCCAAAAGTGATGGTAATTTCAGGCGAATGTTTTCCCAGTGTATCTTATGAAGTAATTACAGTACTTGTCTTATGTTTCTGAATGGAAAGTTTTTTTTTTTTTTTTTCTGAAAGTCATCCTCAGCTTCAGTACAAAATTTGCATATGTTTAGCCCACATTCAAACCTACTGAAGCCCTTTCTGTAGGATGTCTGTCAGGCCTTTCACACTGAAACGTCAGGCAGCCCACCTGCAGGCAGTCTGGGGCTGCCTGCCTTGCAGGAAGGGAAAGATTTTAAGTTACTGATGAAATCTTTTAACTTCTGTGGATTTTCAGCAGGATATTGGGAATGAGTTTACACATCATTACCGAGATTGGGAAAGGCATTCCACACTGAGGGTCTGCCCGCTTGCCAGACCCTCCTGTCTTGAACAGCAGCCAGGCCACTCTGCAGTCAGCAGCACGGGCTGCTCCACACCTGATGAGCTGCTGCTCCATTGAGAGCACGTCAAGCACTGTGCCTGAGGTCACCATTTGGTAGAGATGCAGACAGACAGACAGAAAATTTCCTAAAGTTCCTTCTTTTCCTCTCTCTCTCTCTCTTTTGCCTTTGACTTGTTTGTCACCATGTGTTTCCTCCACATGGTAGAATCTGAAAAGAGGGGCAATGCCCTCTCCTACCAAAGCTATCTCAAACTGAGGAGCTTCTTCCTTAGGGAGGGTACAGAATTTATGGGCTAAGTCCTGTAAACTCTAGCCTGGTAGTATCTGAGAACAGTGAACCCCACTCACATCTTTAACTGGCCTTAATCATCGTTTTGCTTTGTCAGCACTTCAGCTTCAGGATCTCTTGTGGATAGAGGTTTCTACATGTATCTTCAACTGATGAAGGTCCTGTTTGAGGAGAGAGAAATTTTTAATCTTTGTGATATTTGTTTGCTTTCAGCTAGTGTCTCTGTTAAGCACTGGTGGCTTTGGGTCTCTCTTCTGTGTGCAGACCACATATGCCAAACTGCAGGGTCAAGATGCCTACATCCAGGCAGTATCTAGGCACCCAGGCTCAGAGCAGCCCTTATGAGCCAAATGAGCACAGCTCTTGGGACATCAGAGTCTGGGGATCTGCTCCCAGCAACAAATCATGCAATGTATAGCTTTGAACTAGGATGTCTTCTTTCCAGGCGTGTTTTCTTATCCTCTGCAGCATTAGCTGAGCAGGAGAGTGACTCATACCTTTATTTGTGGGTGCTGCTCTGTGCTGATGAGATTCAGAGACCAGTGCAAACTCACTGATTTTGGTGGACCCGTTCTGTGTTTACAGGAGTTTGTCATGTATCTAGGTCTGTGTGCCTGGCTACTCATGGAAGAGACATTCACTGAGAATAATACAATTATTCCCCAACTTGATACTAGGAGAATGCATACAATAATGCCCACAGAACTGCTAATTCTCCAATCATATGGCTTTGAGTACTGTTTTTTCTTTCAGTTACACCACTAGTTTCCACCAAGAAGGAAGATGATAAAAGTTGCTGGAACAAACATACCATACAACCACATAAATGTTATACAAACAGCAAATAAGAAGGCTGGTTTTTAAATTTTGATATACAATGCTAATATTTGCCAGGAATATGTTGGATTTTTTTCAGACAGTGCAAAACTATTGTGTCTTCGTTTCACTCAGGACTTCTGTATGCTATTGTAAGATACGGAAACACTTAAATAATTAGTAACCTAAATACATAATACTGGAAGAGAAATACATAGCTTGTCAAGGTCTGTAGAAAGGTGCAAGGATTACTCTGATGATAGATGTGGTCCTCTGTTTGTCTTGTTCAGCTCAGTAGCTCAAATCTAGAGTCCACAAGGATCAGCTGAAATCCTCTCTTAGCACCTAGCTGTTGTTTATTAGTCTGCAAGAAATGAATTTGTGATTTCAGTTCCTTTCTAAGTAGATAGGAGCTGTAGATGGTGAATCTGTGGGCTGACGTGTGACTCAGACTTGCTCTTCCACAGCCTCCCAAACTTCCCATTCACAGTTTATACAGTTTCCCATTGTACATCTAATGCTTATTTTTTGGGCCACTAACTGCAGCAGGATCACGTCTAAATAAAAGCACACCATCCACAATGAGGCAGACATCCCAGTGTCATGTTAGAAAGGAGGGAAAACATGCATTTCCATGACACAGGATTACCTTTAACACCCGAGCTGCAAATGCAGCCTCACCAGCTTTTCTCTGACTGGGACATGACGGATTTGCTGACTAAATGCATAGACAAATGGCATCCCAGCCTGTGAAACAGGATCTGTGTTATGCTGCAAATTCATAAATTGTGTGTTGAGGGCCAAAAGGCTGTGTTTCAAGCTGGCCTCCCACTCCAGGTGGGAGTGATCCTCTGAGACCACAGGCAATCTACAGCTGGGTTGGGAGTGCCCAGGCTGTGTGTGTCCCCGGGGAAAGTTCTTTCTAAAGCTTACACCTTTCCATCAGCATTAACTTGACTACAAGAAACTGGGAAACACAGTAGCAAAGCATAGCAGGTGGGTTAACTGCCCTTTGGAAAGTCTGCAGAGGATAACTGGTATTCAGCAAGCACAGAAAGTGCTGAGCAGCCCAGTTCTAGCAATTTGGCTAAACTCAGGCATCGGTCCTATGTTTAAGGTTTTCTGTATTGCTAGACAACCATGAAGCAACTGGGGCCTGAAAATATAGAGTATTTTTCCACTATAAATTCTGTGATTCGTTATAATGTGAAGGAAATTGGGTAAGTTGCTGGGCTGAAAAAGCAATGTATTTTGTGCATATGATACCATAGACATAAATAGAATTAATACAATTTTAGACAAATATGATTAATCATAACATATCTCCAGAATATCCTAATGTTTCTTTTTCATTTGTCATTTTCTATGTAGTTCTTGACCCTATGCAGTCAGATTTGTCAAAATGAGCAATATTTCATCAACTGCAACTCTGAAAATAAGGTAATCACATGAAGAAGACATATATTAGAAGCCATATATCTGAATCAACTTTGAGTAGTTATCAGTAAACGTTATGCCATAATTGCACAAAATTTAAATAGCCTCAATAGCTTGTTGCAAACAAGAGACCATGCAGGCAAGTATTCATTAGTGACTTCGGGGAGTTAAAACGGATATATCTGTGTTGCAGTTTTAGCTTTTGGCTTCTGAAGTCTGCTTAAATTCTCCTTTAGGTACCTAAACTCCTCTAAAGTTCCTGGTTTTACACATTGAAACTAGACAAAAATATTTTTTGTATCCCACTTCTACATGGAGTTAATGGCGTTGTATTAATGGGGATCACCACAGTGAGACCAATAATTTTTCATTTGATCTGTCCCAAGGAGTCCCCTTCTGCTAAAGAGAATATTCTTATAAATGTCATAAATCAGATAAATTCAGTGAGAAGTACCTCTAGCCTGTTCTACAAATCTGCAGTTTTTGGCTTCTAAAGCCAGGATTCTTACAGCTGAGACGTTAATTGGCAATGGTCTTGGCTTTCTGGAAAGATGTAATACTTCAGTAGTAGAAGAGTATAAGGATAGGACTTTGTAAAACTCAGCTGGCAAAATTCCAATGCTTTTTTCATTATTAGTCATACACTAGGTGATGCATTATTAAAGGCTGAAAGAGAAAATGCTAATTCTGTAATGCATGAGGTCACAAGAAAAATCCAGCTCACTGAATTAACTAATCATTTGCAACCTTTCTGAAATACGACAGTTAAAATTTCTCTGCCAGCAGTTGAAATGTAATTGTCTCTAATTAAATGTTGTTCTGTTGATCAGTGATGTCACATGATAGTTTATCAACGTGCTCTTTAGGTAGGGTTTGTTGATATATTAATTATTTTGTTGTTGTTTTCATCTCTCTGGTACACGTGTATTAAAGACTGTTTATCAGGCAGGGCTGCTGCATACAGTGAGACCAAAGCTTTCAGTGTAAGTTCTCTCTCTCACAGTCTTCTTGACAGTTGAAGAAACTGAATGCACGGAGTACAGGATTATGTATTAATCAATTCATGGATGAACTAACAGGGAAATGCTGTAAAGCATGTATGTATAGACTGATAAATCAGCTTAGACAGATTTATCAAAAATTGCAAAAAAAAAAAAAATTAGCCTTGTAGCTAGCTAAGAATAATAAAGCATGCAGAAATGTACATGTCTTAGGAAAAGAGGAAACTGAAAGGCAACTGGCAAACTGGAAGGCAGCTCCTCAAAACTATCCCTAGTAGGACTGGTTAGTATAAATACCTCGTGCTGAAAAAAAAAAAAA
>VXAV01000873.1:80052-92582 GCA_013399715.1 Alectura lathami | reverse complement strand
AAAAAAAAAAAAAAAAAAAAAAAAAAAAAAAAACCAAACAAGTAATCTTGAATTGTCTTTGAAGAGATGTAATTTCATAACAAAATAAAAAGAGTTATGTCTGTATAGATTCTTTGATTTGGCTGTCTTTGAAGGCAGAACCATGGAGGCAGGCTGACAGAGACAAGCAGATAAAATGATGGAAAAAGTTGTTAGGGAATTGGCCTCTGGGCATAATATTTCTGAAGACTATGACTGAAATTCATCCCAGTTGATGCCTGTAGTGAAATCTTCTCTGGGTGGATGGGATGTACACTAAAACAACCTAAGGAAAAAGAGCCTCAAAACAATGAATTCAGTGGAAAGGAAAAACTGTACTGCTATCAGAAACTGTCTTTTAATGCCTCTTTTAGTTGAAAATCGCCTGTCAATTAGCTTTAATTACAGTTTTAATTTACAGCCTGTGTTGCATGCTTCTTGGCTGTTTGTATTGTCCTTATGGCCTTTTCAGTTTCCTGTTACAGCTTGGACCATTAGCATCTTCCTGACAAATAGAAATGTAACATTTTAAATCCTCTGTGAACATGCTCTTCTATTTTTGAATGGTAATGCAACTGCATATTCATTTTATTATGTGATTTTATGCTGTGCATGATCTTGTTTGATTCTAAGTAATATAGTCTCTAGTGTCAATGGGACCAAGGTTTTCCTATGGTCCTCTCTTAAGCAAAGTGATGCTTCCAAAAAATGCAAAGACCACAGTAGCCACAATGATGTCCTGAGGAGAAATTCCCCTTGCAGTTCTGAGAAACTTTCAATTTTCTATTACGGAGATTGGTCAGTTAAACCCATATTCAGCCTTTGCTTTAATCTCTATCTGTATCTTGCATCTATGAAGAAGTCTTTGTATATGGGAAAGCTCTGGGTCCACCCAACAATTAAGATGAGCTGAAACAGGCTAACTGCATATTTGTGTGCTCTGTTCTGAACTGGAACTGGTATGCACTTCATGCCTACTTGTTTCTGGATTGGACAAGCCAATCCTTATCTTGTCACTAACAAGTTCTCAGCCCTTTTTCATGTATGTGGTCCAAATGCTCCCACCTCTTCCATTACTCACATGTAATCACAGGGATTACTACAGCTAATCATAGGGACAGGCAGTTCAAAAAGGACAGGCTTATTAGCATGGCTAATCACACTGTGCTGGATACAGTGTATAATAAAACTTGAAAGCTCATTGTGCATCAGTGTGACATCTCTAATATGGGATTTGAGAGGAGTTGAGAAGACCTCATACCACAGTGCAGATTATTCCTTATTTCCTTATTGCCGGAGAAAGGAGACTGAGCCGGATCTCGTCTGACCTAATATGCCCATCATTCCATAACAGGATAAATTGATAGTCTTCCTATATCAATAAAGGGAGAAAAGAAGGTTTCTGTCTCTCAGTCAGTTATCTGAAGAGCTATAACAAAGGCTGGATGTCTCTTTGCCCTTCTGCCACATTATTGCCACATTATATTTCTTCACAAGTAACTGTGTATGATGACGTTGTGGTTTAAACCCCCAATAGCTCACAACAGTAGCTCGCTTTCCCCTCCCCCTCTGGAGAGCAAGCTGGGGGCTGTCAGCCGTACTGCCAGCGGCCAGTATCGGCGGGGGGAAGGAGGGGAAGTGAGACAAAAATAAAAGGTAGAACTCAAGAGTTAAGACAACTAATTTTACTAAAGTATCAAAAGGAATGTAAAAGATTTGGAGTAAAACAATTAACTTACAGAAAAGCAAGTTCTCACCCACGCACCAGCCCGACCGCCAACCCCCGAGACACCGGAAGCAGCCCCGCAAACCGTGGCTTCCGCCGCTTTCTCCACCCCCCCTCACCCCCTTCCCCGGAGAGCAGGGGAAGGGCCATGATGTGATGTATATAGTGTGGAATACCTCATACTCTTTTTTTTTTCCCTTCACTCCGTTTTCAACCATGACAGATGATGAGGTTCCGACATCTTCTGCAATGTGCTTTTACCCTGGAGAGATGTGTACTCATAGAATCGTGGAATCATAGAACCATAGAACCACAGAACCATAGAATGGCTTGGGTTGGAAGGACCTTAAAGCCCACCCAGTCCCAACCCCCTGCCGTGGGCTGGCTGCCACCCACAGGATCAGGCTGCCCGGGGTCCCATCCTTCCCGGCCTTGAGCACCTCCAGGGATGTGGCATCCACAGCTTCTTTGGGCAGCCTCTGCCAGAGCCTCACCAGTCCTTTGGTGGGAGCTGTGCTGTGAAGGAGAACAGGTATAAGGCATTAGCGATTGGTTTGGTCTGGACAAACTGAAGTTTCACATTTCGGACTCGATGTATGCTAAAGAAGTGTCATTGTGGAGCATAATTGGTTTGAACAGTTTGAACATGAAGTCCCAAAAGATAATCTGGAAATCTGTGATGTTGAAATCCTATTCAGGGTTAGCTAGCAAAACATTTTCTAATTACGCAGTTGCAAAATGCCCTGAAGCCCTAAAGAACAACTTCTCCAAAGAAACTGGCAGATAAAAACAGGTGCAAACAGTATCCTGACTGCATTTTTAACACAGTTCTAAAATTTCATTAATTTAAGACCCCCAGCTAGAGACAGATTTATCAGTCAGCAGTGAGCAGCATCTTCTCATAAGAGCTCAGCAGTAAGCAGACAGCAAACTACATTACTTGAATGAAAAAGTGAAGTGTCATATAAGCCCAACTCAATTGGAAAAGGATTAAAACAGACCCTGTGGCCTTCTCACTAAATCACAAAAGAGACATACTGCTGTGAATGCTGTTTTTCAAAGGAATAATTTGTACTAAAAAAATTGGATTCTTTCTTTCTCCATGAAGCTCACCTCCAGGTAAGCAAGAGTTTCTCCAGAGGACAGAGAGGTCCATGAAATGGAAAGCGCTCTTGCTCATGTCTGGGGATTCAGGACTGGAAAGGCTGTGCTCTCCTTCCAACCAATGGTGCCTGCTAAGTGTTTTCCATTGTGGAGGAGAAAGCTAAGGGAGGAATGACATCAAAACTCCCCTCTCTGCCCTCAGCGTGACTGAGCCTCTGAAAATGTTATACAGTTATGAAGTTGGTTATGCTAATGCAGTGCCTGGAAGAGGATGTGTCCTTTTGAAACATTAGTAAACCTCTCAAAATAGTGATTAGCGGATGAAATGTAGATCAACACTTCCTGACTCACCAGCAGCACCAATGCCATCTAATGAGCATCTACATTTTAAAAGACAAAAATAGTTCACAGACTTTATTCAATTCTTATGGCTTCCAACTGCAAACACAGAACCCCTCTTGTATCTTTATCGGTGACTTAAGGAGGGTTGGCTAATTTGGCACCGACAGGGAGGTGGACTGCTTTGCATTTGTTCTGCCAGTTGAGTGGTGAGTCCACCCGGTGAAGTACAGAGTCAGTCAAAACTGCTGCTTCATTGACTGCCCCATCACAGTACTAGGCAAAGCACAGGTTCAACTGAAATGCAAAGTTCAAAGGTGATATGACTGCAAATTTTTGAGATATTTCACAGCAAAAAAGGTGTGCCTGATTGTCTTACACGCCTTCTCACTGCTTAGAATCACAGAATCATAGAACCACTAAGACTGGAAAAGACCTCTAAGTTTGTCTAGTCCAACCATCAACCCAACATCACTGTTCTAACTAACTCATGTCCCTCAGTGCCACATCTACACATTTCTTGAACACCTCCAGGGACAGAGACTCCACCACCTCCCTGGGCAGCCTGTCCCAAAGCCTGCCCACTCTTTCTGAGAAGAAATTTTTCCTGACATTCAACCTGAACCTCCCCTGGCGCAGCTTGAGGCCATTACCTCTTGTCCTATCACTGTTACCTGAGAGAAGAGGCCGACCCCCACCTCACCACAACCTCCTTTCAGGCAGCTGTTTAGAGAGCAATAAGGTCTGCCCTGAGCCTCCTCTTCTCCAGACTGAACAGCCCCAGTTCCCTCAGATGCTCCCCATAAGCCTTGTGCTCCAGGCCCTTCACCAACCTTGTTGCCCTTCTTTGGACACTCTCCATGACCTCGATGTTCTTCCTGTGGTGAGGCACCCAAAACTGAACACAGCACTCGAGGTGCGGCCTCACCAGTGCTGAGTACAGGGAGACCATCATCTCCCTGGTCCTGCTGGCCACACTATTTCTGATACAAGCCAGGATGCCGTTGGCCTTCTTGGCCACCTGGGCACACTGCTGGCTCATGTTCAGCTGGCTGTTGACTTTCAACCACAGGTCCTTTTGCAGCCACTCTGCTCCAAGCCTTTGGTGTTGCTTGGGGTGACCAAAGTGCAGGACCCGACACTTGCTGTTGTTAAACCCAATGCAATTGCCCTCAGCCCATCTATCCAGCCAGTCCAGATCCCTCTGTACGGCCTTCCCGCCCTCAGGCAGATCAGCACCTCCTCCCAACTTGGTGTTGTCTGCAAATTTACTGAGGGTGCACTCAACGCCTTCATCCAGATCATCAGTAATGATGTTAAACAGGGCGGACCCCAGCACTGAACCCTGGAGAACACCGCTCATGACCAGTCGCTAGCTGCTAAAGTAGCTGGTAGTTCAGGGATTTATTAATTTTCTGCATAAGGATTGCACAATATTTGTCTGGTTTCTTTGCCTCTTATTCAGATGGGTGGGTTTTATTATGGATTATGGATTTGTTTTGTCCATGTGATATTGTCTTGAGCTGAATGAAAATGTTCAGATAAAATTGAATATACTCAGTTCTCATAGCTTTCCTTATTTCTAGCTTATGCTGGTTTTTGTACTTTTTCAGAGTTGGGCTTATATTCTGTCTCTAGCTCAGTAGTCTTAATTTCAAACTAAGTGGAAAACAAATACAAAAATTAATTCTGTATGCAACATTAAATGATAGCAAAATCCTTTCTGGAAATCAAAGTTCTGGTTATGCTGTTTAAATTTCAGAGCTGAAACAGGCATTTCTCTCATTTTCATTTTTGTTCCCTGCATAAATTTTAACCTTCAGCTGGGATTATTTCTTGATGAAAGTTTAATTAAAAAGGCTGTATTCTGAAGAAAGTCCAAATTATGAAGTGAGTCATATTCAGCCTCTAAAAATACTGACAATATTTCATTCTGATTTTGATCTTAATCATATGCTTCCTCTGTTTTCCATTAGTGAACCATGTCAACATGTATTGATTTACATGTAAAAAAGCAAAGTACTGATTCACAGTAAAGGTCAATGGTGCTGAAATAGATCTTACTGGCATGCAAACCTGATAGTTACTGTGGCTAGACTGCAGCACATTTAACAGGGTGAAGAAAATAGGCAGATCATTTTCTAATCTTCTGGTTTTGCCCTATTTTTTTTTTGTCCACAATAAATGAAGAAGCAGATAAATTAAAAAAAAAAAATAACAACAAAGTGACCATTTGCTAGCAAACAGAGCTAACTTCTAGTTCCAGAATGAAATACTACACAATCTATTTAAAAGGTATTAAGAAATAACATGGAAAAAGTAAAGAAGAAAACGCAATTTTAAAATATTTGTATTTCCTCATGTGACAGGGAGTACACTGAGGGATAAGGAGGGAGCAGAATGTGACTTCAATAAAACTTCCTTCACTGTCTCTCTTGACAGTCCTACCTTGAAACCAAGCAGAGTCTGACTGGAAGCACAGCCAGGCAGACACACAATCAGTTGGAAGGCTGCTCTCAAAAAAAGGCATGTCAAGCAGGGTGCCAGGGGAATACATCCTGAGCTGGTTCTATTTGATATTTTCATTAGCCACCTGGCTGATGGAAGAGAAAGCGCGCTTATGAAATTTGCTGACAGCTCCAAGCCAGGACGGATGACAAGTGTTATGTGGGATGGGATCTGAATTCAAAATGATCTTGATGCACTGAAGACAGAGAACACAAAAAGAGAGAGAGAGTATGGCAAGGGCAAATATCTGCATTTGAAGAAGAGAAAGAAATGAATAAATACAAAATGGAAGCTTAATGGCTAAACATTAGCATGGCAGAAAGAGATGTGGAGCTAGCAGTGGATTAGAGACTGGCTGCAGATTTGTCTGCATTATGATTCTGTCACAGCAGTGGCAAGTTACAGGCTGGAAGATATTCATAAGAGAGACAACACAAAATCAAAGGAAATCAGTTATTATTAATCATGTTAATATCTCAAAAGGATTTCTCTAAATACAGGTGGAAGGTTATCTGAGGATTCAATTACTTCTTTCAAGAGCTCAGTCGGTCTTTTATACCTGAAAAATCTATATGGAAAATCCTGGATAAAATGCAGGGTTGTTTTTATGCTCAGCCTTGTGGCAGTGATGTTGCTAGCTGTTAAAAACAAGATGACTTTCATTTTAGAGTCTGGTTTTCAAGAGTATAAGCAGCATGGAAATATAAAGTGGCACTGAGGTTAAAGAAGAGCTAGTTTTCCTGGCATAGATTCCATTCCAGCCACCCTCACATCTGACACTGTCAATATTTTAAGTATTACTTCATTGCAGCTGCATCATCTCTTCATTTATCCTTCCTATTTAAAAATAGTAATAATAATAAAAACAACAGCAACAAACAAGTGATCCTGATTTAACACGTTTTAAAATAGTATGGTAAATATTTAAAGCTACCTTAGACTTGAGGGAATACTTCTGAATCTCTTTAGTACTTCCATCAAGAACTTAGTGCTTCTTTGTTATTTTGTTCTTTTCCCAGAAACAGACATTACTGCATCTTCTCAGTCTTCCATTTATTTCTGGGTGCTGCTCTTGGCTTTGTCATTCACCAACTGTGAGTCAATGTGTACTTGAGAGTGACATCTATATTCATGGTTGTAGTTGAGGAAAACACTTCACTGAACTATATGGCTGAGTCAATTTATTCTCTGTACCCTTAAAACGGTATAAAGCAACATTTATAACCTTCTGCCTTCTCTTGTCTTCAAAACAGGCCTTGGAGACCATTATGAATCCAGGGCAGGTAAGGCGTTCTCTTTCTCACCATTTAAACACCATACGCAGAAGAAATTGTACCTTCATTAATTATCCAGTGTCACTGTGTGCAGAAATTGGGTGGTCACTGTGCCTGACTAATCACAAACAATGTGCATTACTGTTCTTTCTGTATAGAATTGCAGAAACTTATTTAATGTGTAAGCAGCTTACACTTAAGAAGCCCTCAGGCTGATACTTGTGCTTGGAGTAAACATGGTTTTGTATTGTTGATTCTTGAATATTTACTCACTTAAACATTGATGTACAGAAGTGGTAGAATTTGAGGTATTGCTAGATATTATTGATCACACTATAACCTGAGAAGAATTGACTTTTCTGACAAAATAGAACACACCTAGATAACTCTGAACTATAATATTTTCCCCTGAGTTTAAAGTGTCTTCCTGGCCTTTCCCACTTTTCAAAAGCATGGAAGACAGACCAGGTATCTAGGAGGTCCAGACAGTTATCCTACTAAAAGGTGGGGAGGCTGATAAACAGATGTTGGAAAGGAAGAATCTTTATAAAGATACTTCCAAGTAAGGTGTTTTTCTTCAGGCAGTACCTGGAGACAGTCTTTTCCTACTTCACTGTAAGTAAATACAGGTAAGTTTTCACCCTTATTCCATAGAAGTTCTGCTTAAAATTTCATTTTCTAACTTACATAATCAGACTTTGAACACAAGATGGCAGCCTGTGTAGTTCATAAACACACTGCCCAGCCTTTGTATGAAGCCTTTGTTCATTTTGGCAAAGGTCCTTGTGCACTGAAGGCCTTTAGAAGAAAAGCATGCAAAGTGGGTGGGACTGAAAGAAGCATGTGCAGGCCCAGTTCAGCTCATTCCTCATCTGTATTTATAGCAATACATCAATTTATACGAAATATCCTTTCCTTTTCATCTATACATTCATCGTTTTGAAGGGAAGGCATGCTTCAATCTGCTGTCAGGACTCCGTCCTGTCAGATTGAGGGACATTTGTTTAGCGATCATAAACATGAGTTCAGGTTTTGTGGGAGACCATCATACTCCTGAACAGAATACATGAAACTGTGATTATGATAATTTTACCAGACAGCAGTAACAACTCCTGGCTCAAATCTTAATGAACAGTAGCCCTTTCCTTACATTCTCCTTCACCTGTCCCTTAATATCAGCAGATAGAGTTGTCCGGCTTTTCACTAATAATTTCTGACTTGTGGCTGTCAGATTTATCTGTACGAGTCTATTTCTTTGGATGGTGTCTTTGAATCACGAATTTGGAAGGATGGCTAAGACATATTTTCTCATCCTGTAATGCACATTCTGTGAGAGACCTCTTCAATTTTAGGTAACCTGCTGTCCAAAAGGAGTGAAATGACCTTAACTGTCAGTTGCATGTGTTTTGTCTCACAGAACATTTGCCTCAAGCACAGACGTGATGGATATATTTACAATGTCACCACGAGAGTTCCTGCACAGCATTTGTTTTGACTTTTCCAGAAGGTCTTGAGAAGGATGATGCACTAGAATTCCGCTAAATTTAGTAGGTGATAAAGATGAGAAAACCTGGCTTTCCATCACGGTTGTGATTATGCTGTGGAAAGTGCCCCATTCTCTGAGTGTTGATCTTAACCATGTAAGCAATAGATTTTACTTGAGTGGAAGTTTTGGTTTGGTTTTCCAGCAATATTAGTACATAGTGGCTATTTTACTTTCCCTGTCAATGCACACTTAAATTCAGACACACCTTTCCATCAAAAGCATATGCTAAGATATGAAGTGCACACACATTATGTTAGTAGCAGAGAGTAGTTGAAGGGAATGAAGGAAGTTCTTCCTGATTTATTCTAATGCCCAAAGTGGAGTCCTTACAGGGGCTGGGAGGCACTGATGTTAAGATGAATTCTTCTGAAGCCAGTTTCCCAATGCTGAAAGTAAAGGTTATGATGACCTAGATAACCCTGGTCAAAAATTCAGTTACGGAAATTTCCGCAAATCCTCTGATCTAAGTGACTTTAAACCCATGTAATCCCCATACGAATCTGCATATGATGTGCAGAACTTTCCCTGTTTTTCCCTTAAAAATGAGTTTAAAAATTCAGTATTTCCCTAGTAATTCATCTATTTCTTCTGTGCATACGATAGACAATAGCAGAACTCCTTGTCTTTGGCCTTGCTTTCTGCAGTTATTGTCCATAAAGGGTTTAATCTTTGAACCTACAGCCTGACTTACACTATACTTGGATAAATTTCCACTTAACTACTTGAAATACCACAGAAATTACAATACAGAAAATGCCACAGCAATCAGTGGAGAATTTATTTTTTTTATTGTTATTATGTTTGAGGGAAATGAAAGCCGAACAACTGCAGCAATATTAAGTGACTCTTTAGAATCAGTTCTTCTTTGGTTTACAAACGCCTAGAAAAATACAAAAATAATTCATGGAAGAGACTGACGGGTCTCTTGCGTTTTGTCCATGCCCCAGTGGTATGTCTAGAATGCAGTGATACTCTACAGACAATAGTAGTTTCATACAAATAATAAAATGCTGATTGTATCAACTTCGTGCTGCCCTGAAAAATATAGAATTTGGAATGAAAACAAGAGTTAAGCATGCTACCAACTTAACAAATGCAGGGGAAGAACAGGGTAAGTGGCAGAAATGATATTTCTCAGTAAGAATCACCATAAATAAGCTAATCCAGAGACCTTGTTGACATTCCTTTTCGGTAAGCAATAGTTTGTGTGATATGAACCCAGACAAACATATCTGGAAAAGACCTGGAAGATAGCTTATTAAAATATAGAAAAAATAGGATTGCAATGTAGGCAGTGGGAATCTCTCTTTCTAAACATATCTAGAATTTGATTCACTCAGGGCTAGAATTTGATTCAGCCAGTGTTAGAGTGGAATTCATAACTAGAAGCTGATCACTGGGCGAAATGTCAAGGGAAATTCATGTGAAAACATGAAGGTGGAAAGCTCACCAGATCTTTGGAAAGTTGACTCTTTTATGTGGGTGCATCATTAAGATTCTCTGGTTGTTAGAAGATAAATTTGATTCTAAACTATCAAATCTCGGTATCTTCATAATTTATGAAGTATTAGAGTACCTATTCAGACTTGATTTGATTTTTGATTTGATTTTTGGCTCTCATAGTCTCTTACCTCTCCATCTGCATGGAAATGTACCTTTTTGTAATCATCACTCAAATCAAGGTTGTGTTCACAGAACAGTCATTTGAGAAAAGATTCCCACCAAGAGAGGTTATTTCTGAGTATCAGATTCCATGCCCTGAGGGAAAGTATGATCTATGCATATTTAACTTACTGAGCAAATGAACCTTTCTGTGTAATGGGTTATCTGAATGTTAGAATAAAACCAGATTTGAAGATCGCTTATTGCCTAAAACAAACTTATAAATCCTGAAAACTGTGAACTGTGATATCAAAGATATCTTTCATGTGTATCACCTATTTCATGGAAACATACCAGCATTCTTTTTAATATCTGCATCACAAGATAATAGATAACAAATAATAAATAGTAATCAGTAAAATTTTGAATTTCGAATAACCTTGAAAGCCTAAGAAAAGGTTTCTTGACTGTGAACCAGATACTTCACATCTGCTAGGACATTACTTTCATCTGCTGTCTGGGGGCATTGTATTGAGGAAGGGAGGAACGAGGAAAATCTATACACTAGGATTAATTTTGTTACTTGAGCTTGGAGTAGTTGTTTAAATAATATTGATAGGAAAAAAAAAAAAAGGCATTCTACTCCTTTCTGATATTTCCCCTTTGTCCTATTTACATAGTCCTGGCTGCATGATATAAGAAGTGTGCAAGCGATAAGACTGTTGTAACACTGATGCTATGAGAGGGATTAGGAAAGCAATCTGGAAAGCTTCCAGCTCTGATAATCAGGATGCAGCACTCACATATGACTTTGCAAAGCCCATTGCAGCAGACAGCATACATATGTCTGCAGGAGGGCAGATGCAGCGTGCAGAGGCTTTTCCTGCACTTCCTACACAGTGCACAGGATGATGCAGAAATGTGCTGTGGAGAACCAGAAGTGGCTGATGCTGTGCATGTGTGTTCATTTAAGTAATGTACAAGTAGAGATTTTGTCTGGCCTTTGTGTTTCCTTATGAGTGTTGTGTGAATGTTTACAGCAGCCTTCTACCATACTACCTGTGGCAAAATACAAATGTTCACCAGGCATATGCCTGATTTTATAAGCTTGACGGTACTGCTTCATCAAGATTTCTGGTTTTCTTACTGACATCATAGTCATAGATTCTTGGCTGCTATGGCTGCTACAGATCATGTTCTCACCAGCTGTGCCTTTTGACTCCAGCAACATTTGTGGAACATTACTCATGTAGGATGACAGACACAGAACTCAATGACTTTTCAATCAACTGAACTGCCATGCTGCTGATCCCGCGTGTTTCACCCAAGAAAGACACCTGACTATAACTGCCTTTACAGATTTCTGCTCCACTGACAAGGTGGTAGAACCTGCTGGACAAATACATTTGGGGCCAGCCTTAATCTTAGATTGCATCTGCCATTTCTCCTGCACTGCATTTATGTGCATGCAGTCTCCTTGTGTAGGCGTTATTTTGCACAGAAAAGTAAGTTGCCACCAAAATCATAAAAAATTGTTACACTAATAAAACAAAAGTTATTTCATTTTCTAAAGGGGTATTTTCAGATACCTCCACCCAACACTGGTGTGAAGCAGGAGAGTGCCAAGGTGACACTAATTTAAAGTTTGCTTTCTAAAGAAACTTCATGGGGAAGTTTTGCATCACACTGTGTACCCAAGTTTGCTTGAGTTTACACCTATTAAGTAGGAAACTGGAATCAGTCCCAGTACATGACTCCAATTATGTTCTGCTGTGCCTAGCACTCAGGGAAGTGATTTAAGAGTGAGCTGTAGCATGCCAAGTTGGCACCATGCTCACATCAATCAAGAACAAGTGCATTTGAACAAGAAGACATCATGCCCTGGCATAGCCATGAGGTGACAGGCACCACTCAGATCTCAGCCTCCTCAGGCTTCTGGTGTGTTGTTGTCCCTCCCCAGCTCAGAGCCCACAGCTGACAGCAGCTGGTCTCACACACAGGTGGATGAAAGCTGACTTTTAGATGTGGGGTCCAGCTGATGGGATGGCCTCAAGTCCTCTGGTGTTTTATATAAACAAATTATAGCATTAAGGTGACAAGCCCCAGCTTTAAATTGGTTAGGCTTTTGCCATGTATCTCCTAATCAAAGGTCATTCCTGCATCTGATTCCATCACTAAGATGGTTTCTTCCAGTTTCTAGACTGATTCATATTTCCTTAATTTCAGATTTCCATGAAAGCCTTACCTTTGAATGTAATTTTTCCAGCTCATGTTGAGATGGCAATCAAAATGTTGTAGATATTTTTACAGGTCAAGACATATGTAAGAAGTGTCCTTTAAAGTCAGGCTCCAATACCATCTTGATTAGCCAACTAGAGACAAAGTATATTACAAAATATATTTAGTTAATATT
>VXAV01000873.1:42045-70783 GCA_013399715.1 Alectura lathami | reverse complement strand
ACAGACTGATCAAGAATTCGTATTACACTTCCTTCACAAAATGTTAACCAGAAGTTATTGGGTTAGCTGAAAGGAATTAATATGGTAATTACAGACATTGATGATTTTGACTTCTGCTGTGATCATCCCTGTTGACACAGGGATTCAACGTACCTTAAAGGCTGATGACCTCAACTGCAGCATTTGTAAGAACTAGTAATCATGGCAGGTATGTACCACACATACTGGGGCACTTATCTCACCCATGTTTTCCAGATCCTAAGTAACTCTCATATCAAAGGTGGATGATTCCCGAACATTATCCAAATTTGACAAGTGTGCCAATCAAGGTAGGTAAGAAAATCAAAGAGGAAACTGTGGCTAACTTGGAGAATGAGAGTAAAGACATATAACTATGCAAACTGGAATGACTGTTTTCTGTATACTAAGATTTTATCAACTAGAATCAACAGAGAAAGTCTAGGGGTTTTCATACTGTCGTCACTTATGAGGCATAAACGTAGGTGCAACACAAGACTCAGAATAAACACAGATGCATCATGGGATGCATTTTCACTACAAACAGGGAAGTATCTCTACTATTTGACAAGCTGATTGGTATAATGCTTGTAAAATACTCCTTAGAGCTCTGGTCCACAAAAATGAATCCCATTGAAACACAGGGCTGATATGACTGGAGAAGATAAGAACTGGGCTAAGGAGGGTATGCTAGAAAATATTAATTTAGTTAGTTCAAGGCTGCCTATTCTATCTTAACTTCTTAATTAAGAAACAATATTGGCATAAAAAAGAATGAATTCATGTAGGCTGAAAATCTAAACAAGGATCGTTAAACACATGCATTTTTTGACAGGACTGTCCATAGAAGTAGCTGTAGGGAGCTAGCAATATTACATATTATAAATTGCTGTTAGACGAGTCTATGGAAAAGAACCCATGAAGCAGCTGTCTGAAGTAGCAGAGGACTAGATCTAATGACCCTGCAAGCCAGTGTTCCTCTTACTTATGTTTTGAACACATTGGGTTTTTCTTTATTTCCATGTTTTATTAGTTGTTCTGTGTTTCAAGAAGATCAATGAAGAACAGTCACTTTGTTCTATGCAGTGAATTTCTTGAGGCATAAAATTCCACATACTGAAGACCCGTAGTGAGATTGCATACTGTTAATAAAATATGTTACATAGCTAACACTTTGTTGTTATAAATGCATCTAGAAGTCAGGGTGCTCTTGCTGCTTTCTCATTTTTATCTTTAATATATTTTTCTGTTTTCATTTTTTCCAAGTTTTTTGATCAAAAAACTAGGATTTACAATTAAAAAAAAAAAAAGAAAATCTGGAAGTTATCAGTATTTTCTCTTTCTTTCTTACATGAAAACGACAGGAACTTTAAGGATTCTCTTATCTTTCGGGAACATAAGGTGGTCCCTACTTCCCAGCATGCCCACATTTCTTGTTCTTATGTCTTGTTTTCCTTTGTTCAGTGTGATGCAGGTTTTAGAGGACTCCTATTCCTTAGTTTTAACTGGAATTATATTTCAAAGATATTGAACAGTCTATCTCATGGTTAATTAAAAAAAGATATGAAGATTCACAGCATTTAGGAATATGATAATTCAGGTTAGTTGCTGAAGTACTAAAGCCAGAGCAAATATAATTTGAGGTAGCACCATCTAAATGAAAATGTAGATCCTTCTTCTCATTTAAGCCACTTCCTATGTTGTTAACTTCTGGTGTATTTTTCTTATTATTTCTTTTATTTTATTTTATTTTTTTTTTCTGATAGGAACAAGTAATTTTCCAAGAGGCAGCTTACCAGCAAATTTACCTGTGATGTTTGCGGTCTTTTTCTTACATGGCATGATGCCTGGAATTCTGGCAATAGAATGGGAACTTAAAGACAAGAAAGACAAAGAAGTTCCCAATAGAATGGGAACTGAAAGACAAAGAAAGGAACTTAAAGAAAAGATGAAGCTTTTCTGGTTGTTTGTTTCTTTCTGCACAGGACAGTGCAGTCTGGTGTGTAACTGATTTTTGAGCTCTAGTTCCAGATGCTGCCATAGGCACAAGGTTTGGGCTTGGACAAATCACTGTCCTGCCATTTTGATCTTCACCCACAGGTGCACAGCTTTCTGAGGACAGAGTTCTGGTGAGGTCTGGCGGGTTACCAAAAATGAAGGCCCTAAGTTAGTGAAGAAACCAGCTCAGACATTGGATCTTGGCAGTGATGAGGTTTGTAGCAAACCAAAGTCAAATGGTAGATATGGAACAATTCATTCTTTTTCTACCTTTATTCTTTGTCAGGGAATTTCATTAGTTCTGGAGGTGTGTGATGATGTGCTCTCCCCTGCCCGCAGCCTCTTCCTTCGGCCAGGCCACTATGCCCGAGGCCTTGCTCAGGACTGGTAACAATGTTCTGCTAAAACTATGACCATGAGCCAATCATCTTACCCCATGAATACTGAGCAGTCCAAGAGCCCCTTGAGCTCTAATTCTCATGACAAGGCTGCATGCGATCTCCCCAGTTCCTTACAAATATTGAGAAGCTTGAGTGACTATAGACTTGGGGTGGATTATGTGGAGTAATTATTGGAAATAACTTATTGGGATATTCCCCTCTTTAAATAAAAGCATTGAAGAAACCTCCAGGATGGAATGCAGGAAATATACAAGGATCCTGTTCCGTGATAGTTCCTTAAGCAACATAAGGCCTGAAAACCTTGGATTGTTAGCAGCATCTGAGGAGCTTGGTGTGATGGCTCTAAGAAATACTGCATGGAGGGTGGAGTTAGGTGCAAAACTTTGCAGCCAGGCTCTGAGAATGAGATCGCGGGGATGGGAACTTGGTGGAACTATGGAACTGAGCAGTCACTCTGAGTTAGCAGCTTTTCAAATTTCCGTCACACGAATCTCAGCAAAGATAGGTTCGGTTAGAGTCGCTCAAGATCCACCTAAAAATTGTATAAAAATGGCTCGAGAGAGAATGAATTTTGGGGAAAATGCCATCGCAGACAAGGCAGGAAGATACCACTGATTCTGGGACCAGTTAACAGCCTGAGCCTTGCTTCCCCCCCACAGGGACACCTACTGGGTAAGATTCACACAATCGACTATATCAAGTGATTCCCTGGGAAACTTAGAAATCTCTGAAGAGTTATTTCATATTGTAACACATTCCAAGGTTGGTTGTATTATTGATATGATTGGTATTTGCACATGCTGTGTAAACAATGTTTTATTGCTGGCAATTCAAAATAATCTGTTTTCTGTTGTTTCAACAGAGAGCACTCTTCTATAAGAAATTGTGAGAGGTCTGGGTGCAGCAAAATTGCCTAAGGTTGGTTGTGAGAGTCCATTTGAAGATGACTGGGACTGTAGCACTGTAGGAGGTACTGACCCTTTTAACGCAATAAGGTGACAACTACTCTGGAAGTGCAGAAGAACTTTTTTCTTTTTTTTACAAAAGGGTGAAGTATCTCTTTTTCACTGCTTTATATGCAATTTATTAAAGGGTGTTCCTAAAATTAAAAATCTAGAGTATAATGCTCTGCATTTATCTAAATAACGTATATTCTGAAGAAGTTCATCTACACAAGAGAACTAGGTCCAAGGTTTTTAGAAATACTGTCTTAAAATTGGTTTTATATAATTGAACTGCAGGAAACACAATCCAGGGGAATGGTGATACATATTTTAGCATCGAAGATTTGCAGATCTTTCCCATTGACCTTCTCTTTAATTACTTTGTCCTTTGGCAATAAAGTTAGCAGGAACTTTTTATTGCAGGATATTTGTACAGGATTAAAAGATCCCCAGGAACTTACACACTGTCAAGAGTAAATTAATATTCTTGTTCTCATGCTGTGACTGGAAGCATGGCAACTGATTTATACATTGGCTTGTAACATTTGGACTTTGAGTAAAGGCCTTTAAGTGGAATTAGTATGCTCCAAGAGTCCTGCAGGAGATCTTACTTCTAAACTTTAATGAAACTCAGGGAGATGTTATGCATATTACATATGCTTACACATATGCATCTCTGGCTTTCTTTCACTTTTTACACACACACAAACACACGCACACACATGTGTAGCACAATATGTATACATGAAAGGTATACATAGTAATGAGAAATGTTATAAAAGAGTAAACTATGTGAATATGAACAGAAATCAAGTAGCATTGTAATTTCCTTGCCATATCTTTAATACTGCACATTAAAACCCAGGACTAAGTCTACCTCACCAGCAACAGATAATACAGGTTATCTGTCAGCTAGTACTACTATCTTACTGTGCTGGGATCTAAAGCTTTTGGGCATTTCCTTGCTTGTCCTCATACATGTTTCTCCCCTGAAGCTTTGCAGTGACCCAGTTATAGGCAGAGCACTAGGCAGGTCCTGTGAGAACAGTTACATGGAGGAATGGGGATAATCTGACAGCAAGAAACCTACCTTTGTTATAGTAGCCTGTGTGGTGCTGCATCACTAAGGCAATAAGTTTGGTGTGCACATTGAAAGAGCAAGCCCTAGTCATGGCAAAGCCAGAGGAAAAGCATCTTGGACTCCTTTCACTGGCCAATTTATAGACTGAAAGACTCAGAGTGAGTGGGTATGAAGTGAAATTACTAGGTTCCCAACTGAAGGCTGGGTCTCCTACTCTTCATCAATTCCCCAAACTCACTAAATATGATGGTAGAACAGGAAGCTAGAGGGGAAGTGTGGGTTCAGCTGTCCATTTGAGAAAATGCACGGTTTGTCTTCACAACTTTAATTTGGTTGCCAATGCCATAGTCTCTAAAAGATAAAACTGCTTGTTTTTTGTCATCATTAATATCCCATTTGCCCTACAAAGCTGCTGGAGAGCAAAAGTATTTTGTTCTGGAAACTCTTTAGATTAGGACCCTGGAAACCTAGATTCTGTTCCTGCTTTTCTGTGGTAATGGGCACGACTGTATCACAACGCACAAATGAGGGGGCTGCAGCTAATTTTATCTGTTACTTCAGCCATTTCTACAGTTATTTGTATATAAGTTGGAAACCTGTAGCATCTAAAACTCTACAGCCCATAGTTTAAAGGAGGTATGATTTCTTTCTTGGCTTTATTTTTTATGTTCAACTTTCCACCTCTAATTTATGAGAAATTTAAAATTTACTTCTAAAAAATGGCAAGTGAAAAAAGTTTTTTAAAAAATATTGATATTTTTGTACTTAGTCCAAATGTATCTACTGGATCATATAAAATTATATAGATTATAAATAGTATTAATTTGAAGGATCGCTGCAGTGAATAGCATCTACCTTCAAATCAGCATAGGTTACTTACAAAAGAACATTTACACAAATGTACTTGATGCTTGTGCCAAGAAACACCATGGAATATTTATTATACAGTGTCATTTTTTAGCCATACTTATGAAAGTCTCATAAAAATATAAAACTGCATTCTTCTACAGCCCACAATAGTCTTCAGGCTACATTCAACTGAAAGAAAAAGCAAGTCATAAATTAATCATTGGTGTCAATATGTTCTTTATCCAAAGGCATGGTCATGTCCTCTATAGCTGCACTCAGCTGATCTTCATTTATGAAAAAAAAAAAAAAACCCTAAGTTTTCTTTGTTAAAATTTTTAAAATCCTGGTTTCCAGTCAGAGAATCCTTTCCTGTTTAATCAACAGCAACAATCAAGATTTTGTTGTGCAGTTTTCAAGAGCTTTTCCTTGAAGATTACATGTAAGTAGATGCTTTTATAAGTTTGCCAGTTAATATCAGAGTGATGTTCCACATGATTTGTCTTCTGGGAACTGACTACATAAATTATAGCTGGTCTATCAAACATACAATTTGAATCCGACAAATGGGGTATGGTGTTGTGATTTAACTTGTCAGGCAGCTCATCATCACACAGCTGTTTGCTCACTCCCCTCTCCCACTGGGATGGGGGAGAGAACTGGAAAAAAAGGTAAAACCTACGGGTTGAGAAAAAGACAATTTAATAGGACAGAAAAGGAAGGGAAAATAATAATAACAAAAATAAAAGGATTTACAAAACAGGTGATGTGCAATGCAGTTCCTCACCACCCACTGATCAATGCCCAACCAGACCCCAAGCAGCAGGACCTCCCCCATCTCTGCCAGTTTTATTTTTCTGCGTGATGCCTCATGGTATGGAATACACTTTGGCCAGGTGGGGTCAGCTGTTGTGGTTCTGTACCCTCCTTGTTTCTGGTGCATCCATAGATCCTTGTTGTCAGGGCAGTGTGAGAAGCTAAAATGCCCTTGACTTTGTGCACCACTGCTCAGAAACAACTGAAACATTGATATCAACATTATTCTTATCCTAAAGCCAAAATTCAGCACCAGACCATCCACTAGGAAGAAAATCAACTCTATTCAGTCTATCTAACGTCAGGACACACAACTGTTTTTCTGTCCCTTATACTATGTTTCTGGATTTGATGTTACTTGTCCTTCTCTGGTGGTATCTAATACTTTAAGAGGAACAGAAATGTTACTGGCATCCCACACACAGAGGGGAAAAAAGGACTGCTTGTACTTGTTTCCTATTAGCTGTTTCTTAATACATTTTAATGAGATATGGGAAAATATATTTTATTCTCTTGGCCCACTAATGGCAACAACAGATAAGAAAACCAAACTAAATCTTTCAGACACAGAGAATCTGGACTTGTTTAAAGAAGATAAATCAGGTTTTGTTCTGATCTTGCCACCTCTTGACACTTCAATGGTATTATCTAGGATCAACAAGGAGCTGCTAGAGCATGTCGGATGTCAATAATCCCTTCACTGTTCTAGAGTCTTTCTTGCCTGAACAGCACTTTATCTTTTAAGTAAGCAGACTTTGTTTTGCAGCACATTCCTGCTGAACAGAAAACGAGTTGTGTCCTAGGCTGCACAGTCAAGGGAGGTGATTGTCCCCCTCTGCTCTGCCCTTGTGAGCCCCCTCTGCAGTGCTGCGTTCAGGCCTGGGTCCCCCAGCACAAGGAAGACATGGAGCTGCTGGAGTGGGTCCAGAGGAGGCCACAAGGATGCTCAGAGGGCAGGAGTACTTCTGCTATGAACAAAGGCTGAGGGAGCTGGGCTTGTTCAGCTTGGAGAAGAGAAGGCTCCAGGGAGACCTCATTGAGGCCTTCCAGTTCCTAAATGGGGGCCTACAGGAAACCTGTGGAGGGACACCTTGTAAGGGGATGTAGTGATAGGACAAGGAGTAATGGTTTTAAACTAAAAGAGGGAAGATTTAGATTAGATGTTAGGAAGAAATTCTTTACTCAGAGGGTGGTGAGGCCCTGGCACAGGCTGCCCAGAGAAGCTGTGGCTGCCCCATCCCTGGAGGTGCTCAAGGCCAGGCTGGATGGGCCCTGGGCAGCCTGATCCAGTGGGTGGCAGCCAGCCCACGGCAGGGGATGGGGCTGGGTGGGCTTTAAGGTCCTTTCCAACACAGGCCATTCTGTGGTTTTATGGTTCTATGATTCCATGATTCCATGATTAAAGAAAGGTTTTAAATTCATCTTACCAATCATAGCTTTGCAAAGGGAAGACTCTTACTTAACTGTAATACAAATTTGTGTTCACAAAGTTGCCAAAGAACATAGCAGAATCCCTTTCAAACACAAGTGGTCACTAACAAATACATCTTGCTCTTATTCTGAGATATCATTATAATATCAAATATTAAGAAATATTTGCAATATTAAATACTACACAAGCTTGGAAATACAGCTCGTGTTGAGACTATTGCTGTTTTCATTAAATGAGACACATGGTAAACAATCTAGAGTGAGCTCCCATTGCATTAGAAGGGGGATACAGAGTGCAATGATTTATGGTGAGATATGTTCAAGATATAAGAAATGAATACTTTTAATATGTTGCAGAAAAGTTAAGATGTAGCTTGTTTTATTTTTTAGTTTAAAAAAAAAAAAAAAACAGGAAGACAGAAGGCCAGTATTGTGGTTAGGTCGAGACTGCAACTTGGGAAACTGGAGCTGGCCTTCACAATTACTTGCTGCCTCTGTGCTAGATTCTTTGTTTGAAGTAGCACTGCTGACAGCCTTTGTCTAACGCTTTTCTTGTCATACCCATCTTAATTGTAAGCTCTCAAGAACAGAAATTCTTTCTGCGTGTGTAGAAAGTACAGTTTGTAATGAAGCCCTGAACTTGACGAGTACCACTGAGAGTAGGATGTCACAGGAACATGATGGTCTTGTTATCATTTGTCTGAGTTTGGAACTTACAGTGGTAAAAATCATTGTGTCTACTGCACTTACCTTCTACACCCTGGTGCTCTCCTGGAGCTCTTTGTGTAGATCTTTGCTGGGAACCTTCTCCATTTGCCAGGTCTCATAGTCTGATGACCTGGGATTTAGGCTGCAGTGGAAAGATGTAGAGCTAGCAGAGCCACTGCTTCTGGAATTTGGATCAGCTGGTCTGTATTTAGTGCAAAGTTCAAATAGTCAGATGTTTTTCTGAAGGGAGTCCCTGAAAAGTTGGAGATCATTGCAGAAAGTGCTGCTGAGCTGAGATGGGGATAGAAATCAGAAAAATTCGTAAGGAGTCACTGTTCATAAATGATTGCACAAGGACAATTGGAGCAAACTTATTATTTGAAAATAGCTCTAGGGATGTTAAAAAATTAGAAATAAGATGGTTTGACCTTAGTGCAGTGAAACTCTTAAACATAATTTTGAGGAATAAGAACTTTCTGAGAAATGTGGTCTGACTGAGGGCATCTAACCTCCTCTGAATTGATACCACGTCAATCTGAAGAGTGCAGCACATTTCAGCTGAAGTAACAGCACCTACCTTTTCAGAATGTTTCTCACATAAGTTCTGAGCCAAAGGTCCTTTGAAGTCAATGGAAGTTTTCAATTTTTTAAAACCATGTATTATTAAAAAATATGTATCATAAAATCGGCAGAACTAAGTGAAATTGTAGGTGCAGATTGTGAAATTAATCCTACGATTCTTACCTTTGGTAGACCTCAGAGTACTTCATTCTGGCTTCGTATTACTCCTCCCTGAATAATAACACTTACAAGCAATTTATTTGCAGAGTTATACTGGAACCTCTTGATCTGAAATGTAAGTTTCTGTTGAATGAACTTATAATTCAGAACTGCTGTGTTTCTGACACACGCAAATGCAATCTATTAAATTATCCCAGTCACTAGAGGGAGACACATGCTGTACTTGGGTCAGGGGTCAGCAAGAAAAAAAGAGATGTATACCTAACCGAAGAATCTCTTCCTGCCCGCCTAACCAGATGACAGCTGCACCAGGTATGATGTGGGTCACATACAGTGTGTCTGTGTTTGTTAAACATTGCACCGTACAGCTTCTTTTGGTAAAGAAATTTACTTTACATTAGCACTTGGGGAGCCACATGTTATACCTTCAAGTGCACCACTGGCACTGTCAGAGCAGACTCCTTCATGACAAGAACAAAGTTGAAGCTGTTCCTTGCAAAAAAATAGTTAAAACATCTGGAATGTTCAAGTGGATCTACAGGAAGGAGAAAAAGGTTTCTCTTTGTTTTGCTACCTCAATAAAATATTCTTCTTAAGGATAGCAATGCACATTTATTTCCTTATTTTGAGATTTCTAACTCTGCCTGATTCCCTAAGTAGCTAAACTGAACATATGATGTAGAAGAAGTCCAGAGGGAAGCTACCAATTCGAATCGTTAAAATTATTTCAGAAGCTTTCTCAGAGGGGAAAAAAAAAATGGAGAACATATTAAATATGGTTCAAAGCACAGAAAATGTACTAAGGAATTATTTATAGTAACTGCAAAGACTGGACTGAAAGAAATATAGAAATTCATTATTTGTAAAAAAATAAAACTTCAAAGGAAATGTGCATAACACGGACTCTAGTTTTGCAGCATTCACAATGTAAGTAGCAAGAACTTTTCCACATAGGATCCTGGGGTATTAAATAAAAACCTCACTAAAGAATCCAGGAAAAAAACAACAGTATTTTGGAAATTGTTTTCTCTTGAAAGAGTGACTGCTTATGAAGAAAGTAAGCATCATTTCAAAGTGAGGGAAGGTTTGGATTTTAGCAACTAAATATATCATCTACCACATTTCACAAACAAACCCACAGAGTCATTTTTTTTGTGTGAGTGACTTTCATGGATCCAAACTGTCATGTCATGGAAAAAAAAATCACACCCATCTCCTTCCAGATCTCATACAGCTGGGTACCAGCAACTACAAAAATTTTCTTTGTGCTTTATTATCACATGTAAGACTTCCCATTGTGTATACTGCTGCTCTTGGAACTGGCCGCAAAAAAATCCCAGTGGTAGGAACAAGAGTGAGGCTTCATACCCTGGTGATATGTCACTATGTTGTGATATTCACTGTGATGGGAGGAAGAGTGTGAAGTCTCCCTGTCATTACACTGACCTGAGTACTAACTTGCTTTATGCAGTGTGTAATTAATTGTAGTAGATGAACCTGCAAACGTGCTCTGATTCTATATTATATTACTTCAAACTATTGGAGAACAGATAATTTCTTAAGAGAAAAAATTAAAATTTGTTGTAGCATTTTGATTTTCTTAGGTAATTTTTGTAGTCTTTATTTAGCTCTTCATGCTTCAGTAAGAGCAGAGATCCAAAAAAGCAGAAGAGTGCATGCAGATGGAGCCGTGACAATCCTTTCACCCAGTTTGGAAACCTACTGAAGGAACAGTGGGAGAAAAACCTCTGATCCTGCTGTCCTGTGGTGAGTGGACTGTAGCTGAAAGTGCTGTCAAGACATCAGCCTTCACCAGTCCTAAAGTTACCAAGTTATAAAGTCAAGTGGTATTGCATGTTAGTCAGTGGGCAATGTCCAGTTATAAAACAGCCCTGCAATGGAGAGTTAGAAAAGATAAGTTAGAACTGTTACTTGTAAGTGTTGCTGGCTTGAAATTAAAATACTCTAAAATAAAGCAATCTAGAAGATGCAAAAGCATCCATGCAATTAGGCAGGCAACAACTGAGAAGAAAGGTGAGCCTATGAGTTCTGCCTTCTGAAGGTCACCTGAAGAAGAGTGTTAATCACAGCAATTAGAAGTTCTCCAGGCAATAGCATTCCATACTCACTGAAAGCTCTGGCTACATCCAGCCACCGGCAGTACAACTCGTGTAAAGTCACTGCACATAAAGGCTAAGCCAGAACTGAGCCTGACACCCACAGTGAAAGAATTTCAGAAAAGAAGTATCTTATCTTCTCATACAGGAGCTGTAAGATGAAATCCAAGAGGCTTTTCCACCCTCTTCTTCAGGTATTTCTAAGGATGATATTGAAGGAAGGATTTTCATCAAGCAGAGTCAAAGCTTAAAGCCAGAGCTATCGTTTAATGCAGAATCCTCAGAGTAATTCTTACATCTGTTGAACATGTTCTTAGAGTAAGAAATACTGATGTTGATTCACTTAAATTTTCAGCAGCTACTAAGACTATACTGATAACTGCATTGCACTGTGTTTAGTTTTCAGCAATATTGCTCCTCATTACCATGTTCCCAACACACAGCCCTTGGGCCATAGTCTCTTCATACTGCCACTGCATCAATGCCTATCCAAAATGATAAATAGAAATATTCAGACCATTGGGCAGGAAGGCAAGCGTGGGGATGATTTTTATTCAGCTGTATGGCCTCTAGTTTATATGGAGGTAATCCTTCCATATGTAGCTAACACCTCAGGATATGTGCTTTATATTACAGCTAATGCTTTTGCCAAACTTCCTAGACCACAAAAAGATTTTACTGCAGGACAGTATTAACTTGCCTCCAGCATGTCACTAATTTGACTGTAACTTGAATTGTCTTGCGGGAGTTCTGCTTGTTTGGATAAAATCTGAATTTGTTGTGCCTGCATAAAATTATAGCTTAAAGAAAAAGTGCTACATTATATAATATCAAACAGCTTAACTACTACATCTAATTATATTAAAGTTTAAACTACTGGAAGAAATAAGAACACTTCAAATTTTATTATAAACATGAAAGCAAATGGGAAACAGCAAGTTTAGTAGTGCTTTAAATTGTGCTGTAAATACCCTTGAAAAATCCGTGTCTTTGCCATCCTTTCCAATACCAGGGTACACTGTGTAGGTCATACTATAAACTATACTTGGACCAAGCCTCCCTGGAGTTGCCTTTAGCAGCAGTACTGTCAGTTTTCAAACAAAGCATCTAATTTTCCTTTTTTCCAAGTTCAGGGGGGAAATATTGCCTAACTTTCATAGAATAGCTTGGGTTGGAAGTTTCCTGTGGTCCAGTTTGAAATGTTCAGTTCTTCACAAGGAAGACAATTACTAAATTAGACTTTACAAAAATGAAGTCTAAATCTTTGAGATTTAGATCTTCAGTTGTGAAGATTAAGCAGAACTATCAAGTGGTCTGAATATTTCAGTAGAGTAAGCATGTACTTTTGTGGTGGATATGGAAACATCTTCAGTTCATCAGCTGTAGTTGCATGGGCAGAAATACTCCCAAGTGTTAGAGAGCCTGAAAGCATGAAGGCTTGCAATACCTGACAGACTTCTGGAAGAGGCTTAGTTAAAAGAGAAGCGTAACTACAAAAACAAAACAAAAGTAAAAACAAAAAGAAAACAAAACAAAACAAAACCCATTAATATCTTCTTCTTCCAGTTTTTAGATTTTTCTTAGAATTTATTCTATTGAAAAAAGTGGCAGAGATGTGCTAATGTACAATACATGACTAGTAAACACATTAAGCTTGATATAGAAGCTTGATATAGAAAGATTTATTGTATGGTGACTTTCTGGGGGTGTTCAAATTTAGTTAGAGATGTCATGGAAAAAATAACACACAGTAAGGAAATGTTCTGCAGCTGCTTTTAAGGAGAAAAGAAACAAACATGAATTAGAAATTTAATTATTTTATTCTCTTATACTTTATTTTCTCATGACCATCCATTCTATAACATTTTTATTTTTTTTAATTTACTGTCACAAAGTTTTCACTAAATCCACTTACAGTCCATACTGGTTCCATTTATTTCTGTGTACTCTGCAAGGGCTCACAGGAGTTTTTATTCACTACCATGGTCTGCGAAATACGCCATGCATCATGTGTTCACTTTGCTGCGTTTCACTTGCAGCAGCCTTCTGCTGTTGCACAGGATGTTAGGTTTTATGAGAAGCAGCTCCTGTCTTCCTTGTTTCCCCAAAGTTCTTTGCATGACATATCACACTGCATGCAGGGCATCCGAGGTCAGAGTCTGAGCAGGGATGGGGGCTACTGTTCCTCCAGGCTCATGAGCCTGCCTTGAACCTGAGCACGGATTTGTGCCCAGACAGCACGATGCTAACCAAGCAGGAATTCAAGTTTCACTGCAGGCCTGTGATTACAGAACTATTTAGATGGATGGGCGTACTGGAATTTATATGACTTATATGCTAGAATACATCATTAAAAATTTTATATGTATCACTGTAATTTGCTCTCTTATTATTTTCAGTATAGGGAATTAAATGAAGAAATTTAACTCTTCTGACAGACAGCTATTTTAGCAGTGAAAAAATTGCCATATCAAGTCATCTAAACATTTATTTAATTTGTCAGTCTCCATGACAGCAGTCATTGTTGGCAATTTCAGAGATAAACTTCTCGAATATTATGCACAGGGAGAAATATCTTACTTGTATTATTTTCTATTTTCTTTACAACTGAGTTTGGGGAGCAGGTTAAACATTACAGTCACTGTGATCTGTGAATGGAATTGGAAACAAATTTCTTGTAACTATTTCATTCGAATGTTGTTTTATTCCTTTAGAAAGTTTCTCAAAGTCTATTTCCTCTGTTTTGTGGCAGTGAATTTCACAGGATAATTATGTGTGCTTGAACACATGGATAAGTGCTATATTTATATACACTCTGGTAAATATACTGTATTTTTGTTCCATTTTGCCTGTATTTTAAAATATAAATATGACATTGTTTGTAGAATTAAAGGACTGTGATCTTTTTCACAGTGTTTTGCTTTCTGCCAGTTTTTTTTGTCAATATCAGTCTCTTTCCTATCCAAACTACTAAATTGATAATTTAACAAAATATATAATAATAAAATTTAACTCTTAATATTAAAATTTAATAATAAATTTTAGCTCTGTGCAGAACATACTAAGAAAACAATTACATTCAAGACAGAGCTGTTTAAAAGCTGGTTTGATATAATTTTCCTATAATTTCATACTCCTAGTGCAGTGTCCGCATGTGGGGAACTGAAAACCTTGTGAAATCTTAATCACCTATTACTGTAATTGCTGTCCCTACTGGGTCAGGGCAATCCCAAGCACAAATACAGGTTGGGCAGAGAATGGCTGGAGAGCAGCTCTGAGGAGAAGGATTTGGGGGTGTCGGCTGATGAAAAACTCAGCGTGAGCCGACAACGTGTGCTTGCAGCCTAGAAGGCCAACCGCATCCTGGGCTGCATCAAGAGAAGCGTGACCAGCAGGGCGAGGGAGGTGATCCTGCCCCTCTGCTCTGCTCTTGTGAGACCCCACCTGAAGTGCTGCGTCCAGTTCTGGGGCCCCCAACACAAGAAGGACATCGAGCTGTTGGAGCAGGTCCAGAGGAGGGCCACGAAGATGATCAGAGGGCTGGAGCACCTCCCCTGTGAAGGCAGGCTGAGAGAGCTGGGGTTGTTCAGCCTGGAGAAGGCTCTGGGGGAACCTGACAGCGGCCTTCCAGGACCTGAAGGGGGCCTACAGGAGAGCTGGGGAGGGGCTCTTCAGAAGGGCGTGTAGCGATAGAACGAGGGGTAATGGCCACAAACTGGAAGAGGGGAGATTTAGGCTAGATATTAGGAAGAAATTCTTTCCTGTGAGGGTGGTGAGACACTGGCACAGGTTGCCCAGAGAGGCTGTGGATGCCCCCTCGCTGGAAGTGTTCAAGGCCAGGCTGGATGGGGCTCTGAGCAACCTGGTCTAGTGGGAGGTGTCCCTGTCCATGGCAGGCGGTTGGAATTAGGTGATCTTTAAGGTCTCTTCCTACCCAAACCATTCTATGATTCTATATCCATTCTTGCAAAATATTACTAATTCACTTCAAAATTAGCCCTTTTGCATTGCCTGTCACAAAAAGAAAAAGATCTTCAAATGTTTTAGCAGAGCTTTCATTCAGGAATTGAAAGAATCAAGTTGTTCCCTTGATGGACGAGGAGAACAGAAGTCATTCTTTGAGCACTAGACATTCTTAGATGTTCTTCTGTATGCAATCACAGTTGTAAAGAAAAGGCACAATCATGGCTTTACAGAGATGAGGTTACCTGAAAGCGGTGTTATTTTTGTAATCCCACACATAAACCTAAGAATTCAGCCAACTCCCTCCCAGTTTTGAGCCAACGTGTGGCAGATTGCCCTGTACTTGTACAAATGCTTGCATAAGTAATGTCTGGGCATAAAGTTTTATTTCTCCACTTTGTTGTTGATTGGAAGATCTAATCTGTGTAGATAACATGACCTGGCAGAGCTGACTGAGCATTGCAATCCTCTGAAAAAGCAGAACTGCAATAGCAGAGAGACTTAACAATTTAAGGGTTTTATAGAACTTAGTGTCTTATAGACACTGCATGGCATTACATGTCTGTCTTGCAGTTTCACAGTGGAAATACAACTGAAATCTGTTTCATTTTCAGCAAAAGTGTTCTCACATCATGGCTACAAGAGATGAAAAATGATTCAGATTCCCAAGTTAAAACTGATGTGTTTAATTCTGTTTGTTTCCAGTAGTTTTCCAGAGGGGATGCTGTATTTGTTTGACTCCTGCTTTGATCTGGCATACAAAGATGAAATGCCCTCCCTTCAGAAAACAAGTGATCGTGAGACACATTAAATGAAATATCATTAAAAGTATTTTTGGATCAACGTTACTGTGCTTAAGTAGACATGATTGTACTTACGCCTTTTCAAACAGTTCTGTTAAAGTGAAAAAAATTCATAACACTGTGTCCTGACTTCAGCTGGGACGGAGCTGATTTTCTTCATAATGTCTGGTAGGAAGCTATGTTTTGGCTTTAGAAGAAAAACAACGTTGGAATCACACGGATGTTTCAGTTGTTGCTGAGCAGTGCTGCACAGAGCCAAGGACATTTCATTTTTCTCAGCTTCTTGTACTGTCCTGCCAGTGGTGGGGGGGCAAGGAGACACAAGGTGCCAGGAGGGGACAAAGCCATGAGAGCTGACCTAAACTGTCCAAAGGCATGTTCCATACCATATGACATGTGAGAAAACTTTAAAAATGGAGGGGTGTTGGCCTGGGGCAGCTGCTGCTCAGGGACTGGCTGGCCATTGGTCAATGGGTGGTGAGCAATTGTGTGCTGCATTTCTTTTTTTGTAAATATGGATATATATATATATATAATTATCATTACTGCTCTCTTTTCTGTCTTAGTAACTAGCTTTTATCTCAACCAACAAGTTTTGCTTTTTTTCCTGATTCTCTCCCTAATCTCACTGAGGTGGGGTGGAGTGAGTGAGACTGTGTGGTGTGTAGCTGTTTGCTGGGTTAAACCACAACACAATGAATTTCTAATAATCAGAGACTTGACTAAATTATAGATTTCCATGTTGTCCAATGTTCTTTTATATAGTATAGGTGTCACCAAAAGCGTAGAGTGTTTCCAAAACTGTTTAAAATTTTTTGTTTCCATTAAGAATTGTCTGCCTGTTTCTAGCATGAAAAATTACTGATCAGCTGGTGTAATATAAAATTTGATAGAATCAAAAAGAATAATTCCGTAAAGAAATATGTGTCCAGAGTGAAGAAATTGCACAAATGCAATTGTACAAATCCCCTAAACCACAGTATAGTCAGAATTTAGTTGCCTTACTATAACCTGTTTTGCAATCTCTTCTATCGTATTTCAAAATAAAGGGTGGTAGGTTGTTATCCTCAAATTCTCTCAAATAAGCTTCTAAATTGGGATACACTGTTTTGTCCTAGCAGGAATCCATTTGGTCTAATTGATCTATGAGTCAGTGAACTTCACATAGACACTGAAAATATAGAAAATTCATGACAGTGTATGTGAAAAGCAAGAATGGATACTGAATGTTGTTCACGAATAAATTGGACAAGTAATGCAGTGCTGTTTTTTTTTTTTTTTTCATTTGTTCCTGTGGAGTTTCCTGTTAAACTTTAATCGCTCATTAAGGAAACTTCAAACTTATAAAAAAGCAATAAGTATCAACTGCGAAAATAAGTCTTACAAAAATGGCAAGAAGTTTAGTACTACTTTTATTTGGTTGCAACATATTGTATAAAAATAAAGATTCCTAGTTATGTCTCATAAAACTGAGCAGCATTTATCTTACAGGATATGATCACTTAATTTTTTTTTCTCAAAAAATTAATTTCATCTCTTTTGACAGCTATATTCCAACTTTGACAAAACAGATGCATAGAGATTGGCCTCAAAAAGATTACATATTTTAATTTTCATCACTTTGTTGTACTTTCCATGATCAATTTAAGAAATACTGCACAGTTGTATGTACCTAATTTAAGCCATTACCTTCTAGATATCTTCAAAATTGCAATATTGAAGAGTTCAATTATTTTGTCAGCACGTTTACATTAAACAGTACGTCTAAATTTCTGATTTAGAGAACACTGAATGTTGGTTAGACATTTGATTGAAGATATATACGTATTTTTTTTTCCCAATTTTTACTTTGAAAAGGAAGTCGAAGAAAATAGCCAGAAGAGGAAAAGCAGAATCTGATCATCTGTTTTCCTCGCTATGGCATATTTTCACATATCACAGGTGAGTTCACATATGGTATCTCAACATACCATGTTCAAATAAATAAGTTTTACAAATTCAAACCTATCAGAAGATTTCTGGATTTAATAACAAAACAATAAGACTTGCTATTATATTCACATCAGGAATTAGGCAAAAGCAGGAGGTATGATAAGATACTGGCTCTCCTAAGAAAATTAACCCAAGCTTTCAGGTTTTTCCTTAATACCACTCTTCATCATCCCCAAATGCAACAGTAGGCCAAGCTGAATATATGCTAGAACTCTATTCAAAATGATTTTTTTAGTGACAAAAATCTGAGTAAGTTTTCTTTTCTTTTTTTTTTTTTTTGTTTGTTTGTTTGCCTATGATCAGCCTAGATTTGAGAGAAACATTCAAAGGCCAAGGAATACTGAATCTTCATCATATATATATTAATTTTGGGGGAGAGCTTCTTGAGCTTCATGCTCATTCTTTAATGAGGATACTTTGTAATTTATGGTATTTTTCCTGCTCTCTACAGTGATAATTTTAAACAAATTTTCAGGTAAGGTAGAGTTACTTTTAATTCATGAAAATGGCCTAATGATGGTGGATAACAGAGGCTGCACCTCTGTTGTTCTATTTCAGCATCCTGGGAAATTCTCAGCTGCCGTGATGATTACTCATCGCTGCTCAAAGACGTACATTTGTGGAAGGCTCACAAAAGAATAGCATTGTAGCAAAACCAGGGGTAGAATACAAAACACTTATCTTTGATTCAAGACTTCTGGGGCACTTCGTGGTTCCAGGTTTACTTCTTCCAGCCCTTTGGCAAGCAATGCTCTCTAGTGCCAGAGCTCAGAGGGGCCTTGCAGGGCTATGCGGGCATACAAACACGAGAGGCATGTGAGGAAAGTGCCTTACAAGCACTTTGCGTGCTGCTGCAAGACAAGTGGAATACCTGAGGGTGCCCAATGCAATGCAGTCCAGCTCCCTCATGTGCTCACAGGTTGGGTGGAAAGCCCCAGCCTGGGGTGCCCTCCCTGGGGGAGGCACCATGGAGAAAGCGACACCTGCTTCAACCTTGCTCTCCCTTAGCACAGGAGGCAGGGCTCCAGCCCAACCAACAGGCAGGGCAATGACCGAAATAGATGAAACAGGCCTTCAGTGCTGCTTTGCACTGAGATGGAGGAACGAGACGTTTGCTAAAGCAAGTCTTAGTGCCATCCAAGTTTCAATGCACTTATCTGCCAGCATCACAACACCCATCTGATCATGTCCTCACATATTTCCTAGCAGATCTCTAAAAAGACACCTTAAGAGACATCTCAGAAGCTCTGAAGGACTGCTATTTGCCACTAAGTTTATGCTGACATCAGGTATGAGCATATTTCAAGTGCACAGATGATGCATACTGCCTTAGCTCATACTTTTCTGCCTGTGTTGAAGCAGAAATATTTGGCATACAGAGGCCTCTTGCTGTAACAGTCCAAGAACTAATTTCTGAAGTGCGTCTGAGAGCATGAAAAAGAGTTTTCCTCATTTCCATGTGTACCCATTTCCATGGGTTTCAAATAACAGACTTTCTGTCTTGTGTTAGTAGGATCATACAAACCAGGGGTGTTGCAAAGCAAGTATTCCAGCCAGCTTGGCAGGCTGGGACTAGTGGCAGAGAAAGAAGATGCAGCCTCCTCTCACTCACAGGAAACATAATGATTTAAAAAAATAAAATAAAAATAAAAATTGGTAAAATAAAGATGGTACACTTCAGGAAAACAAAACAAAACATTTCCATTCATAAGTACCTACTCCAGATGAATCAAAATCAATCTCATAGGAGCCTTGTCCCAGGGCCTGCTGGGAATGTGCATGAAATGAGCCAGTTTTTAAGCTGAGCTGAAACTAAAATGAGGTTAAATAATGCTCTAGTTCCTCTTGGCTTGTTTCAGTGACAAATTCAATTTTAAACAGTTAAATGATTACAAGCTTTGAAATTAAATTTCAGGATGAATAATTAAGCAGCACTCTCCAGTGTCTGTGAGAAATCACATTCCCTGCTCTAGAAACACTTAGAGTAATAGATACAGGAGTAGATTGGTAACACACTTCTGATTAAATTTAGTTTGTAGAATGGCTTCTCATATATTACAGTCAACAGCACACTGAATTCAGCTGCATGTTTTATATAATTTAGGCTAAAATTAACAAATCGTAAGGATTGAAATCCTCTAAAATATCATTTGAAAATTAGGTAAAAAATTTATATGGGAAGTAGCCAAAAGTATGATCATGTATGTCTGAAATGTATTTGTAGCGGAACTATGTGAATCAAATAGAGGTTTTCTTTGACTGGCAAGCTGAAAAACTCAGTGGAAAGAATTGGTTTCATGTTTAATTTATATCAAAATTGTTCCAGCTTAGGAGAAACTTTCTGTTCCACATGGCAAAATTTAAACTATTTAATCATGGAATTTTAAATAAAAGCAGAAGTGTTAAATCAAGAGTTACCTCTCCATCTGTTCCTGTTAATGTCACTCTTTTCACCTCTAACGTGAAAGTCTCTTTCAAATTCCTCTTAGGTAAATGCAGAGCAGGAACTAGAACATGGGATTTCTTGGAACATGTTCCTTGCTTTATAGATGAATCTCCATTTTTACCAACATTGTTCACTGTAGTGTTAAATATTCCTAGGGTCAGAGAAGTTTTTGGTGTTGGAGGAAGGAGACATATATATAAAAAAAAAAAAGTTTTACTGAAAAGAACTTTATGTTGTTCTAAAATGGAAATAATTAACGTATAACAGAACAAACACTGAGCACCTCAGACACCTTTGTAAATTGTCTAAATACATATTTATGTGATTTCAGAAGAATTTTAGCGTGGCACTGGAAAAAGAATTAAAGCCAAAGATTCTAAAATTTAACCTCTCAAAAGGAGGCTGGGCATCAAGAAAAATAAGTAGAATTGATAAATTATCATTTTAAAATACTTAGCAATTGATGTTTGATGCCAAGAATTCACTTTTCTTCTGTGCATAAACACTTTACTTCACCTTTGGAAAGTAGCCTCTGCAAAACACAGTATTTGGCAAAAGATGGATTCTCACATGATGCAGCCATGCAAACTATTAAAAAAACTTTTGCTTATATCAAAGGTATTTGTTTTATTGTGTATTTCCAAAAATCCCAGTGACCATCTGCAATCCAACAAACATAACCACCAAACACTGTCTTGAGTCTTTTAAGATTACTATTCAGCATTACCACAGCTGCAGTCCTGCCACTGCATCTTGTAATCTTTCAAAAGCGAGCAACAAAGCCAACATTCCAACGAGTGTTGTTAAGTTGAATAAATTTAACTGAGAGCCATAGAGATTTCCCTTAGAGGCTAAAGAGCTACATGTTATGATAGTAATAAAGCGTATGTAAATTTGTAGCCAAGCCTATAATTTCTAGTGCCATAAAATAGCAAATCTAAGACCTTATAAAAGTCCTGAGAAACATCATCATTCAAAATACATTTCTTTACGTTGAGGTCTGCAGAAGTGATTCCCTTTGCTACAGTAATTTTGCAGTTTGTGCAGAATGTAGGACTGAAGGCCTCTCTTCCAGCCTTAAAAATCTATAAACCATGAAGAACCCCAGAGTGTCAGGTAGCAGATGCTCAGGAAGGTATGTGTGGCTGGAATTACTGTGTTGTTTCTTAGAGCATGATAAGCATGTGTTTGGCAGCACCAGGTCTGCTGGTGATGTCATTTAAATTTTTCAATACCTGTAACTCTTTCTCTGCATCATTTTGGAGTTAATATTAGCCAATTAAAACTGCACATTTGTCACTGGCTTTACATGAGAACTGCATATGATGGCTGAAATACAGTAGAAGAAATAATCACAAGGGCACCAACAGAATACGTTTCTTGTAACTCATACTTTTATTGTCTTAAGTGTTTCCATGAAACACTGTTACATTGTTGAATCCACACTGTAAAAACAAAAAAAAATTCTATCCAACAAAACCTGCAAATCACACCTGACCTTCCATGCTGTTCTTGTCAGGAAACAACACTACTCAATAAGCCTTTCCAGTGGGTCAGTAGGATGCTGACATTTTCTTCTTTCTTTCTTTCTTTTGTTCTTTCTTTCTTTCTTTCTTTTTTCCCCACAAGTTCCCATACTCATGAGTTTCAGAATATCAGACCAATGTCAATCCAGATGGAAATTAAAAATGAATCTTTTTGATCCAGAGATTACTGAGTTCAGAGTCTTTTATTGGTTTTGGATTGCACCCAGATCCAAGGAGCAGAAGGATCTCATTATGTGATAGATATTCAAAAACTCACCTTTCATTAAAAGTTAAAAACAGTAACAAGGTTTTCAAAAAAGTTTAGCAGCTTATCTACTGAGCTATTTAATTAGTCTGACTGTAGGTGTCACAATGGGAGTTTCTGGACACAGAATAAGTTTCAAACCTGGAGTTTAAATTCCAATCCTATGGCAGTATATTTTCCTGCACATTTATTGGAAAGAATAACCTATATCATCTCCGTGCTCCTCTGAGGCAGCACGTTTGTTCTCACACTTGCTTAGAAATCAGGAAATATTACTCCCTTCTGTCACTGCAATGAAAAGAGAAGCAGACTTTGTATTCAGGTCTAATATCTCAGTATCTGAGATTCATGATCCAGCAGACATTTTCCAATTTCAGTGGCCCAGTATTGGATGATTCTTTATTTAGATCAAGTTTTTCATTGGTATACAGTTAATACTTTGAATAGATAGTGACTCTTCTAGTTATTATGCAGTTAATACCACTATATCTATTTCCTTTTATTGTTTCACTTGTATGAAGTGTTGACTTCCATGTATGTATACAACATATATGAGTTCCAGGAGATATTTACTAATTTTCTTTAATTGGAAAACATGACTATATCTCAATTCCAGACATGAGAACAAGAATGTGTTCTAGAAATAAGGTGAATCATTTAGTTCAGGTATGACAATAATCCATTTACGAAACATTCTCAAAATAAAGGAAAGTTTGCATTCATCCTGACAGACTGCTGGAGTTGGAAGACAGTAATTTTGTATAATGCATGAAAATTTGTTAGCTAATATCAAAAGTATTTAATATATTGAAAGTATACTGTAGAATGTTGTTAATCAAGAAAATGGATTCACCTTCTATTAAAACAAACAGCAACAACAAAAACACACGAAAAAGCCAGTAATTTCCAATTAATCCAGACTCAGCTTCTCAAAGAGAACAGTGCCAATAGTGGTACAGAGCCATCATATCCAGGAAAAATTAAGTCAAAAAGTAAACTCTAGCATCTGAAGACAAACCTGCCAGTGAGCAGCAGTGTGAGCAGACAAATCAGAGCAGAAACACGTGAGATTGCAAACAATCTAAGATGCATCTTAAGCCAAAATGTCTCACAGGGCTACTGTTGCTAAAGCGAAAATACAGAAAAGCATGGTGTGACAAGCATCACTCTTAGCCATCTTTTATTTATTAAACCAATGAGTTACACCTCTCCCACTCAGGTTTCAGGAGTCCAGAATGCAGTTAAAACTCTCAGCTACAGATCCACAGCCGAATTCCTTAATGGCTCTCCGCCACAACACCCTGGAAGGCCATGTTGTACTAATTGATGTACCAGTTTGTAAAAAAAAAAAAGCAAAAGGCTGTTTTTCAATTAAGACTTTGCAGGCATAGACAGATGTTCACACATCAGAAGTAATTTCACTGATGGTTTACACTTGCTGCCAAAGTTAAATTCCATTACAGTTAATTTTTTATGCATTCACTTTTTTTTCCCATTTTTGATTATTTTCCTACAGCATTTTTGGTTTAGTTTGCATCAGCAGAAAACCCTGCATAGTGTTTGCATATCTAATAAATCTAAAATCTGATACTACTGGCATTAAGTGTGCTTTCTGATGATAAAAATAGAAACAATTTCTGTTAGCACTGTCTTTCATTTCTGCTTTGCAAAAAGGGAATTTTTAAAAAATAGAGAATATTATCAAAATACAATTTGCTTAACTTTCTCTCACTATGGAAATAGCTTAATACAGATCCAAATATTTCAAAAATATTTCATGACTAACATAATACTTATCTAAAAGCAAACTTTTTCCAGAATGAATGCATTAATATTGAGAATTTTTGCTACATGTGCTTTCACTGTGAACATTAATTATTTCAATGCAGATTTTTAAATATTAAGTTCAGCTAAGATATCCGGTTGAGATTTTTAATAGCAGGTGGAAATCCCTACCTGAGAAGCTGATTCAAAAAGAAACAAGATTCTAAGTTTCAGGCTTCCATTCAATGTAGTTCAATAGAAACATGTACTTTATCTCAAAAAATTGATGTCCATCTTGCTTGTGCCGTGTAGTTATTGTCTACGTGTTGAGCCTCGGAAAAGAGGGGTGTTCATTGCTACCGTTCACTCCTGAAAGTGAAATCAGTCCCCAGAACTATTTTGTTTATTGATCAGCATCAATCTAGAAGAACTATTTTTTCAAGTAACAAGGTTGTACTTTAAAGAGGGCCAGACTTGCTGTGCACACACTGCAGCATCCTGCACTTGCACAGGAGCTGAGCCCAGGATTCTGCATGCAGTGTAGGCCGCCCTTCTTGGCATGTCTCAAGGGCAGGAGCATCCACGGAGCAGAGGAGAAGGTCATCACCTCTTCACAAGTATGTCATCAATATCTACAGAGGGTGATGCGTTCTCATGACTGTCATGCCCAGAACCCCTCTTGCAAGGAACTGAGGAGCATCTCCATGCATACAGAGAGTATTCAGTGCAGACTAGCAATGAGTTTCAAATCAGTAGGTTTGATTGGTCAGCATACTAGGACACATACTCTAGATAACAAAGATATTATGTAAAATTTGATTGATCCCTGCCACAACTCAACTTCAGTGATTACTGAACAATCAACTTGTTGCTTTAGGGCTTGTTCCCCAGTCTCTACAATCAACAAGGAATGACAACCTAGAAATGTACAAAGCACTTAGGTACTGCCACAAAACCACCAACCATCTCAAACACACTAAGAAACCAATCCTAATCTAGTCATGCTTAGTTTATCTAAGTCTCTGGCTCAGATATGCAGCTGCTCTGAGAAAAATACTCACCAGCACGGTGTATTGCCCAAACAGTGACATTCCTTCAGGGAAACAGATTAGTCTTTCAACATAGATTTTAATATGGATTTCATAAATTCTATTTAACATAGAATGGAGTTTAAACTTCAAAAGCAGAAAAGTCTTCCTTGTCAGTCCAAATTCCCAAGTAAACACAAGGATATTTATCTTATATTGTAGCAATTAAAACATACATACATAAAAAATTAATGTCCACCAAATGGAATGGTCCTAGTGTGCTCTCCTTAAGCCTTCAGACTACCTTCCAAAATCTCATACAAAGCAAGATTTCCTCAACTAGTAACTGAAATGGAAGTAAAATGTCAAAGCAGCAAACTTGTAATTTGCAAACACATCTCCTCATTTACCATTGTAAAAGCTACCCACACAAAATCATTAACATTATAAATCCTAAACACGCATCCCACAATTGGAGTTTTTTCTTCTTGCATCAAATACCACTATGGAAACTCTCCAATAAAATCAATCAATCGTTAAGCAACAAAACAAGTTGTCAGAAATATACTTACAGCAAGTAAAATCGCCAGTCCTCAAAAAAGCAACCAAGCCACCTCCAGTCTCTCAGTACTGAACCTCGGGAGGGACCCACAGAACACAGAAGTCTGTCTTCTGAAGACAGTTTTTCCAGTGGACTTTAGACTGGGGGAAACATTCTATGTTCCATTAGGTATTTTCCAAAACCTCTGTGTTACTTATCTCATGATGTTCCAAAGATACTGCCCCAGAGGCTCTCAACCTATCATCTCTCCTCTCTCTAATTTTATAGTGTATTTGCAATTATTCTCAAACCTTGATAAGCTTGATGTTTGCTTTTTACGTGTCAGATCTTTTGTATGGCTAAAAGCTTTTGTCTGCTCTTTTTCCAATAACATATTACCTCTATACTGCTTCCTTAACAGCTCCACTTCTGCTTCATACAGCTAGTAAGTAATTATTTTCCTTCACTTTTTGCAAGATTCTTCCTCTGCTTTGGCATAACTTCCAATTTTAAAGGGAGTTCAGAGGAACTCTCTTCAGTGTCAGGATTTTAAAGACTTTCCTCTGCAGGCTGCAGAATAGGTCACAGACAATATCTTCCTGCACCTTAATAGCGTTTTCAGCTAATCCATTAATGACTGCCATGATTAAATTGTTTGACAAGTGATAGCCAATTCAATTTACGGCTCATGTTTCACCAAATAATGAAGTACTTTCTTCTGATTTGTTAGAGGAAATCTACAGAACTGAAGTTTTTAAATGGTGCCATAAGTTTGTAAATTGAAAGGCAAGCTGAAATGGCTCACAACATTAACTGTCATAAACATATTAAATCCCATCCAGGTCAGTCAATCTAGAGTTTGATATGCTCTCTGAAACTCATCTGTGACATTAAATATAGATCCATGCTTGTTATGAAAAACTGATCTAACAGTTTAGCACTGACTGTATGAACACTGTAATCACAGGCCAATGAATTTACTCTTGCATTCATCATATCTGAGGAAATGAGAGGAAAAATCACATGAGGAGAAATCACAAAGCCTCACACTTTCAGTCCTCTGGGGAAGCTACATCGATCTTCTAACTCGATCTTCGAAGAGGATGACAGAACTTCGCAGTGAAACTAGTGCAGCTCTTTGGAAGTTTTGGTTATGTCTCCTTTCTGATTTTAGATGTTTGTCATCAACCCCTGCAATGACTCATTTGAATGTGTCCTCTAGTGACTTACTGTGAAATTAGATTTTTGTTGCCACATCTGAGCATCTAAGCTAAAGCAAATTGTATTATAAGCCAATTTCTCACCCATTCATCCATTCAGATCTGATATCAGAATTGCTTCCATTGACCCAACCAGTTGACATTTTAAAATGCAGCAGGAAAAGAGGAAATTTCTTGTGCCTAATATTACCTTCTTTGTTTATGTTTTTGTTTCAAAAAAAAAAAAAAAGGCTAAGCCCACATCTTTGATTTCTTAATAAAATGCCCTGTTTTATTAAATTGATTTATATATAGTTTCTTAATATAGTTTCTTTGGTTGCAATGATACAAAAAGTCTATGAAGTAGCAAAACAGGTTGGATTCAGGTGATCAAGGTTTTATTCTTGATTCCACTAATGACCTGCTAAATGTATTGCCATTTTTAATCAGTGAGTACTTTGTTCATCTTAGAAATATGTCAAACTATTAGAGGCTTACTAACATAAAAGTTGTGATAATGAAATATTATATTGGCCAAAATGTGTACCACAAAAAAAGGCTGAATGGTTCATTCTATAAAAATCACCCAGTGACAGCAATCTTACATTAAGAAAAAAATTGGGTCCATTCTATTAAACATTTAGTACTCATTATTTCAGATGTATCATATTGTAACTTGATACATTGTAATATTCATACTTGCAATTTTAGAAGACATTTTGCAAAAAGCCTGAGATATCCTTGATTATTTTGCCAGCATAGCTTTGGACATCATCAGAGGTGAAGATTTCCAGAGCACGTATCAATGGTCAATACTTTTCAGGCAGAGGATGCAAAACTGATTATCAGAAGGAAAAGTATATTTCATAGACAAAATTCCATGACTGTGTTCCTTAAATTCAACACTGGAACAATTTGTTGCTTGGGGTTGAATGAAAACAAAATAGAAACGTTAATTAAAATTTATCAGATTTCTCAAGGTAAAAGAAGCAATGATACTGTAAGAGAAAAATCTATTAACAGATACAAGACAAATACAAAGAAAATACCATTTCTTCTCTCTTAAGTTGGAATTCTCTGCATGAAGATGGTAATATATAGTACACTTTTACCCTGGAGCACAAACATTGTAACAAGCTACTTGCACACAAAATAAAAAAAAAAGAATCATGTAGCGTGCCACATACACATTTTTAATACTAAACAGTGTAATCTAGTGAGCTAGTGGTTGGCAGCCCTGTCCATGGCAACGGGGTTGGAACTGGATGGTCTCTGAGGTCCCTTCCAACCCAAGCCATTCTATGATAAACACATCCAGACTTTTAAGAAGTTAAGATATTATACAGTCTTAATGTTAGACAAGGCAGAGTGTCATTCACTACAGCAAAATCGTTTAGATAAAATCATGAACACTTTTATTCCTTCACCTACCTGCATTTTCTTGTTCCTTTTAGGTTAGCTTATTACCGCTGTCGAAGCTTAGAAAAGAATCTTACTTTGTCTAGACTTGGTCTGGGAGAGTGGAGTATCAACAGATAATGACAAGACGAATGTGAAGAACCATCATGTAATTCAGATAATTTGGTTTTGTGACCTTGGAAGTGAGACTGGGAAATTGGGATGTTATTGAGTCCCTCCTGGAATCCTTTCAACAAGGTGTAGGGATTAGCTACTCTAATTTCTTATCTCTTCCTTGTTTGCTACAGGGAGGATTTCATCATGGTGAAAAATATTTGTCTGTTTCTGATTGTAAATGACACTAATGGCACAGACACGGACCAAACTTGGAGACTAAAGAAACAGAAAATGTTTTCTTCAAAAAGGTTCACTGACAAGATTCAACCTAGCAGGCTCAAACAGCTGGTTTACATGCATTCCGTTACTTCTTAATGTTCTTCTAGTCCCAGGCCGACTCCCTTTTTATTGTTATAATTATTTTTATTTATTTATTTATTTATTTATTTATTTAGAGGAAGTTATTTTAAACCAAATTTCTATACCATTAGGCAAAGTCTGAGTTAACTTTGCAGCAAATATTCATCTGCAGAACTTCAAAGCAATGGTCGTCTCATCCAGGAAATAGATTTTCTAGTTCAAGGAAGGAAGTGGT
>VXAV01000873.1:4709-41926 GCA_013399715.1 Alectura lathami | reverse complement strand
TCTTCAGGAACAATGACATCCATGTTAATATTCATAAAATTACATCCATTACAGGATTAAACTGTTTTTTTGGTTGTTGTTTTTTTTTTTGTTGTTTTGTTTTATTTTGTTTTTTACGTGACTGCATTTGACAACAGACTGATTCAATCACCTCTTCTCTGGCATACACATCAATTCAGAAACATACTCAAAGAACAAATACATATGAAACAGGCTGGGCAGGGACTTGTTATACTTTTGTAATGCTTTTTATATGCATATATATATATATATATGTACTCTACATATACAGACCAACTTAGAATTGTTTTATAAGTTAATTTGCATGATATACCCACTACATTTTTTTGGAAATTTAATCTTTATTTGACATTCGAATTATTTTAGTTACAATAAAAGAAAAAAAAAAATAAAGAGTAACTCTCAAGCTTATTGTCAACAAATACAAAAAAAACCACAAACCTAAAATCAACATACTAAAAGACATCTAACAACAGTCAAAGTTTATATTAATCAGATTTCTTTGATTGGAAGGGAGAAAAAATGGAAATTACATAAAATTTAGAATCCTGGACCTATAAAGAAAAAGTTCTGATGAACGGAGAAGCACGTTGTTAAGACGCACAAATAAGCACTGAAACTGAGTTCACTTTCTCATAAAACTCATTGCATGAGCTCCACAGTGCAGTCCCCATGACAGGAAACTTTAGAAGTGGAACCTGCCAGCCTCCAGGAAGGCAGACATGGTAGGGGTACAGCTGATAAACATGACAGAAAACAGGCTAATTCAGGGGTATGGCGGATTTGTACAGAAGTTCAAAATTAAGACCTAAGCTACCAAATAGCTGGATACACACTTCTTCACCATCCAAGCAAAATACTTTCATAAACATCATAAATATTGACACTAGGCATGACATTTCACTGAGAAATCTCTATACTTTTAAAGTGATATATGGAATAACTGTATATTGTACCTGGAAGGCTAATATTTCTCATAAAATCTCTTTGCTATTGAGATATTCCACTTGAAGCAGCACTTACTCTGTCTTTCCAACTCACATATTTTTCATTTTCAGTTGTGCCAGTTTTTGAAATTGCAAGGTCAGCTAGTAATTCCCAGAGATCTTCCTATGGAAACACCAGGAAAAATGTAAATGTGTCCTCCTGTTAAAGAATTTTCATAAATAAGTGAGACGACATTTCGTTGCATGAAAAACTAGATACATATGAACACACCCTTTAAAAGATAATTAAATTAATTCATTTTCATATTAGATAGGAGACTTGGAGAAAGCCCATTGCAAGGATTCAACCCAAAGAACATAGAAAATAAGGTTTTTATTATAATGTTTATACTTATTAAATTAAAAGGTAAGTGGACCATGGGAAAAATGTTATTTTTTTTCTTCATTCACCATGCTGAAGAAGGGATGGCTACTTCCCCCAGTGTCTGAACTCTGAGATAGTGTTAAATATTTTGGATGTCCTCAAAACAATCAGGTCTGTAGTGGACGTTATTAAAACAGTTTAACTTTTGCCTGTCAGTAATTCTGGACGCTTTTTTTTTCCTTCTTTTTTTTTTTTTTTTTTGTATTCTCCATTAAATATTTATTTTTCCAGACCACACATTCTCAGACATTATTAATGGAAACATGTTCTTGGGAGCTGGTTGCATCAGCAGAATGGGGTGTTCTCACTGTCCTCCACAGACTACAGGGATTGTCATGTTTGTTAAGTTCTGTAAGTCATCAAGTCTGTAATATTTTTCCTCCAAATCTATACACAATCATAGAATCATAGAACCATAGAATCATAGAATGGCTTGGGTTGGAAGGGACCTCAGAGATCATCTAGTTCCAACCCCCCTGCCGTGGACAGGGCTGCCAGCCACCAGCTCACTAGATCAAACTGCCCAGGAACCCATCCAGCCTGGCCTTGAACACAGCCAGGGATGGGGCAGCCACAACTTCTCTGGGCAGCCTGTGCCAGCGCCTCACCACTCTCTCAGGGAAGAATTTCTTCCTGATGTCCAACCTAAACCTCCCCTCTTTCAGTTTTAGCCCATTCCCCCTTGTCCTACCGTTATCCACCTGTGCAAAAAGTCGGTCCCCCTCCTGCCTGTAAGCTCCTTTTAAGTATTGGAAGGCTGCAATGAGGTCTCCCCGGAGCCTTCTCTTTTCCCAGCTGAACAATCCCAACTCCCTCAACCTTCCCTCATAGGAGAGGTGCTCCACTCTCTTCAGATTTTATTGTTTCTAAATACATAACTAATATTTCCATGGGTATAATTGACTCAAGAACTCATGCTCCTATAATAGTATCACTTGCTTCCCTTCCAGAGCACACATTTTAGGAGGTAATTTGCCTGGGTACTGCATAATCAATGCATTCATTTCCAGAAACAAAGCTGCCTTGTTACTTGGAGAAGAACCGTAAATGTGGAAGAGTTTGGCCTATTCTTTTAGACTAAAAAAAATAATAATAAAATAAAATAAAAATTGAATAGTTTATTTTGACAGATATGATGACCACAACCACATCAGGAAAACAGCTAGGTGACATTGCATACATTAAACTACCATTAGCAGTGACTTAAATCTAAGCTAAGAGCAATCATGACAGTGGCACTATTGTTCACTCCCCTTGTTGACAGGAGAGCTTGCACTGCATTGGCTATCACAATTTCAGGAACGAGTGTAAACACTTTTTTTTTCATTCTGCCCGTAAAAATGCTATTCACTTGCATAATTACTGGTTTCTAAATTAAGACGTTTTATTCTAACACAAAAGTAAAATATAATACATGGGCCTCCAGGAGTATCTATGTGAGACTGAATGTGAGCTGTAATTGGAATGTGATTGCACAGCTGCTGAATAGGCCTCCTTGTTTCTTTGAAATGTAAATATATTGTAGAATGTTGATTGCATTACAATTACAAAATGAGGACAAGTGATAATCCCAGCATTTGGCTTTTCGTGTTTATTTCAAACACTCCTTTTTCCCAATGGAAATTTTAAGATGCGTCACTGTGCATGGAACATATTCTACGAGAGACAAATGACACAAGCAGTGTAAGAATTTCTATCACAACCACCTCTACATATATGAATGCACACATACATAGGAAAGTTTAGTGGTAGAGATGATAATGATGATGTTTTGGAATTTATCAGCAAAACAAGCAAAATATCCTGTGATGTGACTGGCAAAGTTATGTTTAAAGGATTCTTTCCTCTCTAGCAAGAGCATTTATTTTTTTCAAAATTTCCCGAAGTCTAGCAGTATTGAAATCTATTCAGGGACACAAAAGAATACAGATAGGAAATCAGTTTTGTGGAATAGATGCATCTAAATGACATCTGAATCACTGTTTTTCATCGCTTCATCTTATCTCCACTGTGGAACAATTCACATGCCTGTATTACTACGGAAAAAAAAGTTTGTAAAGATCAGTGTCTTTATATGCTCCTCTAAGAAACACAATATAGATCAAGCTAAGATGTTTTGTTGCCTGCCTTCAAAACAAAACAGTGCTCACCTTGAGCAGTTTGATTTGGGTGTCTTTTACTATATGCAGAGTTTCTGAGAGCAAGATCTTACACTATTTATGAGTATATAGCATTTATTTACATGGGCAAGTCTAAAATGATATAAGGCTAAGCATCAGCTTCTTCACCCCCCTGAAAAAAAAACACATCTAGAATACTTGCTGGTGACTGATGTCTGATGAGTCAGCAGGGTAGCGTTGACTTCCATCACTCATTGGAACAGGCTGGCCTTCAAAACCTGAGCTAACCCTCCAACTCTCCTTTTTTTTTTTTTTTTTTTTTTTTTTTTTTTTCATGATTTTGTACCTTTTCTTCCCTATGTGTTTTTCCTGAGTTCCTGGCTTACTAATAATAGCTCAAAAATCACTTTTGTCTTTGCTTCCAGTTTCCTTCTCTTACATGGCTTTAACTTATGAATACAGTTCAACAGTGTTTTCCTGATGACATCTTCAAGGAATTCATAGAGCTGAAAATGATTACCCAAATATTACATACTGATATTCAGCTATGCACTCTTTTTTTTTTTTTTTTTTTTAAGTAGAAGGTTTTAGTGTGCTATGGGATGTGTACTTGGAACATTTACGATGTTTTAGCTGTAGGGAAGACTGGACAGCTACTGTGATATTATCGCTATAACACTATTATAATAACACTATTATAATAACACTATTATAAGGACACTGTTATTGCTGATGACACCAAGCTGAGTGAAACAGTTGATACAATAGACAGAAGGGATGCCATCCAGAGGGACCTGGACAGGCTGGAAAAGTGAGTCCACGGGAACCTGATGAAATTCAACAAGGCCAAGTGCAAGGTGTTGCACTTGGGTCGGGGCAATCCCAGGTGTGTGTACAGAGTGGGAGAAGAACTCCTTGAGAGCAGCCTTGCGGAGAAGGACTTGCGGCTCCTGGTGGATGAGAGGCTTGACACAAGCTGGAGGGGATGCCTGCAGTCCAGAGGGCTATGGGCTGCATTAAAAGAGAGGTGGTCAGAAGGGTGAGGGAGGGGATTGTCCCCCTCTACTCTGCCCTTGTGAGACTCCATCTGGGCTACTGTGTCCAGGCCTGGGGCCTCCAGCACAAGAAATGCAGCTGTTTGAGTGGGCCCAGAGGAGGGCCACGAAGATGATCAGAGGGCTGGAGCACCTCTCCTATAGATAAAGACTGAGGGAGCTGGGCTTGTCCAGTTTGGAGAAGAGAATGCTCTCGGAAGACCTCATTGAGGCCTTCCAGTATTTACAGGGAGCTTATAAACAGGAGAGAGAGTGACTTTTGCACAGTCTGAGAGTGATAGGATAAGTGGGAATGGCTTTAGACTAAAAGAGGAGAGATTTAGATTAGATATTAGGAGGAAAGTTTTTGCTCAGAGGGTGGTGAGGTACTGGCACAGGCTGTCCAGAGAGTTTGTGGCTGCCCCAATCCTGGAGGCATTCAAGGCCAGATTGGATGGGGCCCTGGGCAGCCTGATCTAGTGGGTGGCAACCCTGCCCATGGCAGGTGGTTGGATGGGCTNAAAAAAAAAGTATATATGATTTTCAGGTGTCAGAAGTGCCCAGGAAAAAGACTTAATGTTATAAGTTAGACAGCACCAGCTGCATTGGAGCCCTGTAGCTAGAAAATAATATTTGAATCAGCGTAACCTATAAGAAAAAAAGTGACATGAACATTTGATAGACTTTCTGGTGCTATGTACATGGATGAGCACTACTGAAATATATATGCATTAATTTGCCCTGGAATACTACACTGTGGTTAAGAAGGGATTCTGCAGTGATTATTAATATGATTACAGAATATTTTTTGACATGCTGTACAGTGGACTTTGTGCCAGATTTTCCATCATAAACTCAACTTGAGTTTCTAGAGCAGCTTTCTGAAGGTAAGTTATTGACTGCCACTGAGGCCCTTATTTCTTAGGGTTCACTTTTACAGACACAGCATGCGTAAGCAGAATCAAGTTATCCTTCTTAAAGTGGACATACACTACTGACAGAAGTAGAAAACTGCCATGGCTCAAGAAACTTCAACAGGCAGAGCTGCAGAGCTGTCTGGCCCTATTCCTCAAGAAGACCCACGTAAACAACATGTATTTTAGAATAGCCAAATCCAAAATCAAACATCTATGAGCAAATACCAGACATAATTGTTGCATAAAAAGAAAAAAAAGTCTAATTTTCTGAAGGACCTGTCTCCACTACCTGAGAGGCCTTATGTAACTGTCGGACATATGAAGAGGAAACAGACTAGTCTCCACATTGCATTTATGCAGCACATGGCACTGTTGAGGCCCTTGATGGAAGACTATTTTCTGTTAAGATGTCAGAACTTCAGAAGGATATTAGAAAAAGTAAATGAAGATTTCAAGACAGTTAAAAAGATTAAAAAGATTATTTGAAGACTAGCTAATTTGCATATCATTTCTATTTGGTTTTATCTATATGCAAGGGATGCTAAAAGCTAAAGGTTGCTAGAAGCTAAAGTCAAGAAAATCCAGGCTAGAAAAACAAGTGATTATCAATTGCCATAACTTTTCCAGGAACATGATCATTCCTTTTTCCTATGAAATCTTAAAATAGCATTTAGATTAACTCCACCTACTATTTCAATAACTAAAGTGCATAATTTAGGATTCTTATAGTAAGTACAGAGGAGTAATCTTCTTCAATGGACAATTCAAATGTTAGAAAGCCTCAATCTCTAATGGCTTTTCTTAATTTATCATGAATTCTTAAATTGGTAATCTTATATGCATAAAAATCAGTGAGACAAACCAGGGTTTCACTCTCCCATGTTAACTTGCACAACTAACTGAATACAGTAAAGAAGAAATTAAATGTAAACAAAGAGGAAATCAGGAAGAAAATCTGTAGGAAGTTAAACCAGACAGAAAATGAGAGGAAATATATTTATAGAAAACAGACTTATCTGCCACCACCACCTCCTCAAAAAATTTGTGTCAGGGGAAAATAATGGTGGTGATTGCTCTTGAGAGTCAGTGGAGCCAGGAATGGAAAGTTATTCAGTGAATACAATAATGGATATTTAGGTAAATAAGTTACCTCAAATACATCATTTAACAAAAAGCAGAAGAGAAAATTACTTTTTTCCACATACATGAAAACCAATTTTTACCATCTGTACACTCGTGATAGACTACAAGACACCAATTGATTTCAATGGGTGTGAGTAACCATGGAATAAATGTCTGCTCATTTTAAGTAAAGCTGTCAAAATGAGGTCCTCAACAAGTTAAAAAAGCAGATACATGACAGAAGCCAGTGCTTGGGACAGAAAATACAGCTTGAGGATGAAGAGAGAAAAAAAGACAATAGAGAAAATGAAACGCAAGTGAAGAAAACGTAGTCTTTCAAAACTGAGTTGATGCTAAACTTCAACACAATAACAAAGTAGATGTTATTTTTGCCTCACAAAGGGGGAAGCAAAATAGAAGCGATGTCTGTTTAGAGTGCATTCATAGATGTTCTGTACATCAGTGTCTTTAGCAAGAATTTGAAGGCCTAAAGCTAAGTATTTCTCTAGCATTGACATTCTGTCACCAGAGAGTTGGTCTGTCCAAAGCAAAAGGAACCACCATCTAAAGAAGGGAGAGGTAAGTAAGCGGAGAATCAAATCTAATGGTCATGACAATTAAGATATTAGTAATCTAAAAGAAACATCAAAAAATGCACATACTGAACTGCGTCACTAGAAGAAAAAAAAAGAGACAGAAGGGATATCATATGCTTACAGTGCTAGAGGATAGACAACTTGTTCCAAGAGAGGTAAAGCACACTGCAAAGCCCTGGCCATTTCAATTATGCAAATCCTTGAAAATAAACAGCTTTCAGAAGGTATTTGTCTAGCTGCGGAGGTGTTGGTAATGGTAGGTAGCAATGCTGTGTGACAGACTTCTGCATTCCATCAGCATTTCATCTACAGTCTTCAAGACAGGTTCATCTGACCTGAAAAGTAATTAAGGGTTTTTGCACTACTAGGTATATACATATTTACATGACTGTGAGGAAGACACTATGTATGTAAATTACCATATTCGTTTGAAAATTCCCTTAGAATTGCTCATTTAAAAAAAAAAAAAACTTATTCAAATATGGAATTGGTAAAACCAGCTGGCATAAAATTCAACATTCTTCTTCTATTGGAATAGTTATCTGAGTAGAATTTATTATGCTAAATAAGAATTAGATGCTGCATCCTGTCTCCAGAAGAGCTGCACTTGAAAGACATTGTATGCATTTGGTTAATACCATACTTCAGACTGCATTATAACCCTGCAAATTACTGTAAAATATTCAGTGGTATCCTGAACTCACTACTTGTTCTCACAACAGTTTCAGAGGCTGTTATAGGCCCTGATCCTATATTTTCAGTCAAATAATAAATAATTAGGCTTGCACATCCATGAAGACAAATTTTGAAATGTCGTGACAAATACATACAATCTCTTGCACAGTTCTTAGAATGTGTTCACCTGTAATGCATGGTTGTAGATTCAGGGAATTATGTCAGGGGAGAACGTCTGATCATACACTGCAGCTCCTTTGCTGTTACGTATACTGTGCTGCAAAGAGGTCGGATACAAATCTTAATTTCAGGAAATCTGCATACTCTAGATCTTCATTTGCCTTAATATTCTTACACTGACAACCTCTTGTACATGATCAGTAAATGTAATTTACTTCCCTAAAACACTATAGGGCTAATTATGAAATTTCATACCATGCAAAAATATTGGCCTCTAAAAATCTTTAAAAAGATTTTTAAAAAATCTAAAAAGCTTTAAAAACTTCTCCTGGTTTTAGGATTTAGCTGATAATGTAGATAAGAACCCCATTCCTAGGAACAATTTCCTGCACTTTCCTCTCTTTCCTGGTATGGTTAAACAAGTTTCTGCTTCCTAACTTGTACTTACCACTAACTTTTTCTGATCCCTTCAAATCTGCCACTGCAATTGCGTGTCAGCCTCTTCTTACACTTCCAGTTTCTACAGATGGAGGATTTTCACATGCCAGTAGAATTTCAAACAAGGTTGTTTCTCAACTGCAGTTTCAGAAATACGCTTTCAGAAATAAACCTTGAAAACCATATTCAGAAGAATAGGTTTCTAGTTGTGCAGGACAGAAAAGAAAAAATTACTTAATGTAAATATTACAGCGTTAATACTCATGTAGTGTCTAGGCATATTCTTATTAGTCCATGACAAAAACAGTGCAAATATAAATGTTTTAATAAATATACATTTTCTGGTAAACTCAGAGTAACAGTAGCACCTAGTTGTCATTTGTGAAGAGTGCTAAGAGCTAAACAAACAGAGAATATCCTCTTGTATTTCCACAGTCCTCGTCCTGAATTAACTTCCTGGACAAGCACACTTTTAACCAGGAAGGAGGTTGTCCCTAGGTCTTAAAACATTACAAGTGATTCAGAGCCAAAAGAGAACCTGCCTCAGTGAGGTTGAACTGATACAGAAGTCAAGGTCAGAAGTCAAAATTCGCACATGTAAGGAGGAAAGGGAATGTTTCTCATAAACTGCTTGTAACTGAGAATATAAATGTTTCGTGCTAGACCTGAAACAAAGGGAGAGCACTTCCATCAGCAAGCAGCTTCAACTGGAAGACAGCAATAAACACAAGAGAGACTGTTTATGAAGTTGCTCTTTGCACCTCTCAGCTGTCACTGCTTTCCAGAGGAATTATCTTTTGCCCAGTACAGAACATAGGAAGGAAATACACAGATCACTGGGATTAATTGTCGAAGGTAGAATTAGCTACAAAACATTAATTTTTACATTAGTTTATATATTTCTATATAAAAGATGTACAAATATGTACGTATCAAAAAATATATATTATATAGGTGATATAAACATTATGTTAGAGTCTATAAAGATCTCAAGAATTAGGTAAAAAATGTTTTCATTGCAACATATGAATGAAATTCTAATGCTTTCCCTGCTGCATGTCCGAAATCTACTTACCTCCTTAAAATTATCGCTAAGACACAAAAGCCCTTATTATGTATTTATGCTTGCAGTTGCCCCTGTTGCAGTGCAGGGTCTTGCACTTGGCTTTGTTGACCTTCATGAGGCTTGCATGGGCTCAGCTCTCAAGCCTGTCAAGCATCTTTACCACACCACACAACTTGGTGTCATCACTGAACTTGCTGAAGGTGTGCTCAGTCCTGCTGTCCATGTCACCGACAAAGATGTTAAATAGCACCAATCCCAACATGGATGCCTGAGGGATACCACACATCTCAGGTATCCACATGGACATAGAGCCATTGACCACAACTCTTTGAGCCACTTCCTTCCACTTCCAGCCTCTTCCTTCCTCACTCATTGGTCCATCCATCAAATCCATGTCTTTCTAATTTAGAGACAAGGATGTAATGCAGGACAGTGTCAAATGCTTTGCATAAGTCCAAGCAGATGACACCAGTTTGTCTACCCTATCCATCAACACTGTAACCCTGTCATACAAGGACACCAAATTTGTCAGGCATGATTTGCTTTTGGTGAAACCACGTTGACTGCCATGAATCACCTCTTTGTATTCCATGTGCCTTAGCATAGTTCCCAGGAGAATCTGCTCCATGATCTTTCCAGGACCAAAGTTGAGACTGTCCGGCCTGTAGTTCCCCGCATCATATTTTTTTCCCTTTTTAAAAATGAGGGTTATGTTTCCGCTTTTTCAGTCAGTGGGAACATCATCAGACTGCCATGACTTCAAAAATATGACGGATAGTGGCTTAGCAACTTCATCCTCAGACGCATCTCATCAGGTCCCACAAACTTGTGAAGCTTCAGGTTCTTTAGACAGTTTTGAATTTACCGTTCACAAATTCAGGCAGAGAAAGAATTGATGAGCAGAAGCTGTGCTGGTGCTGGAACGAGGAAGGGATGAGGGAGGGAGTCTGTCCTTGTCCCTAACATCCCCAAGCCCAGTCACTAACCTTTGGTGAATAACAGTCTGCTTTCCCTAGGCAAACTAGTGAGTAAATGAAATGTATTTTTTGTTGTTGGTGGTTTGGTTGTGTTGTTTGTTGTTGTTGGTGGTGTTTTTTTTTTTTTTTTTTTTTTTGTACTCTGTATATAAACAAGGATTTATCACACTTTTAGAAATTGCTCAGACTTAATTTTTATACTGTTTTAAAAATTGGAAGTTACTCTTCCATCTCAATAATGGAATAATTGTTTTGGAAATAAAATTTTCAGTTAGCTAATGATAGACAAATTATATCATAATTGTGATTGTATAACAAGCAATGTCTGTACAGGGTGATGTTCAGCAGACAGGTAAACAAAACCTCCACCTAGTTTGTGCTTGCAGTTAGACAATTCAAAGTAGGCATAACCTTAAAGATGGTTAAACAAAAAGCAAACCAGTAGCATCACAGCATAAAATACGAGGTTTTTTTTTAATACAATGCTGTAGCGTGTAACTTCAAAAGTGAATTCAGATTTACAATGTATATGCCTACTGAGGTAATACAGAGGGTAAGCAAATTAATCAAAGCATGGAGTGCTTTCCCATCAGATGCACCCACTGGAATTCATAAGTTTAAGGAGATCTTGATGAAATTATACTGTGTTCAGCAGGTTAGAAAGAAAAAAAATCTGCTTGTAATTTATTTAGTTATTGTAGTGTAGATTGTCAGTCTGCTGGTACATCTTCAGTCATAACAACAACATTTCCAGGTAACAGGCTTCCTGAGGGTGCACTCAATCCTGCTGTCGATATCATTGTTGGAGATATTAAAGTGTAGTGGTGTCAGAACAGACCCTTGAGGGACACCACTCATCACTGATCTCCATCTGGACATTGAGCCGTTGACCACCACTCTCTGGATATGATCTAGCAACCATTTCCTCATCCATCGAACAGTCCACCCATCCAATCCATAGCTTTCCAGTTTAGAGAGAAGCATGTTATGGGGGACCGTGTCAAAGGCCTTCCTGAAGTCCAGACAGATGACATCAGTGGCTCTTCCCTTGTCCACCAATGCAGTAACGCCATTGTAGAAGGCCACTAGGTTGGTCAGGCAGGACTTGCCCTTGGTGAAGTCGTGCTGGTTGTGTCACATCATTGGTAGTTCCGTGGGGCATCATTTCTACCCTTCTTAAACGTGGGTGTCACATTGCCCTTCTTCCAGTCACCAGGGACTTCACCTGTCTGCCATGACTTCTCAAATACCATAGACTGTGGCTTCATGACTGCATGAGCCAATTCCCTAAGGACTCTGGGACACATATCTTTGGGACACATAGACTTATGGAAGTTCAAGTTCCTCAAGTGGTCACGAACATGATCTTTGCTTACAGGGGGAGGGACATTGCTCCCCCAGTCCCCATCTTCTGACCCACCTGTTTGAGGGGTGCATGAAGAGCAGTTAACATTGAAGACTGAGGCAAAAAAAATTTTGAACACCTCACTCTTCTCCTTGTCTGTTGTTACCAGCCTGCCTGTATTGCTCACTAGGGAGGGAATGCCTTCTTGGACCCTCCTTTTCCAGTTGATATACCTGTAGAAGCCTTCCTTGTTCCTTGTTCTTTGCAGCCCTCACCAGGTCAAGTTCCAGCTGGGCCTTGGCCTTTCTTTGGGTCCAGAGGAGGGCCACCAAAATGATCAGAGGGCTGGAGCACCTCTCCTGTGATGAAAGGTTGAGGGAGTTGGGACTGTTCAGCTTGGAAAAGAGAAGGCTGAGGGAAGACCTCATTGTGGTCTTCCAAAACTTAAAAGAAGCTTACAAACAGGAGGGGGACCAACATTTTACATAGGTGGATAATGGTAGGACAAGGGGGAATGGATTAAAACTGAAAGAGAGGAGGTTTAGGTTGGATATTAGGAAGAAATTCTTCACTGAGAGAGTGGTGAGGCACAGGAACAGGTTGCCCAGAGAGGTTGTGGATGCCCCATCCCTGGCTGTGTTCAAGGCCATGCTGGATGGGTTCCTGGTCAGTCTGATCCAGTGGCTGGCAGCCCTGTCCATGGCAGGGGGGTTGGAACTAAACTTTGAGGTCCCTTCCACCCAAGCCATTCTATGATTCTGCGATTCCTGACCCCCTATTCCCTATGCAGCCTAGCACCATCCCTATACTCCTCCTGGGATACCTATCCCTGCTTCCACTGCCTGTGCAGCTGATCTCCAGTTTGACCAGCAGGTTGTGTTTCAGCCACGGTCATCTCTTGCCTTCCTGTCCTGATTTCCTTCACCTGGGAATGGAGAGCTCTTGTGCACTAAGGAAAGCTTCCTTAAAGACCTGCCAGGTCTGCTCCACTCCCTTGTCCTTGAGGGCAGTTTCCCAGGGGGGTTTTGACTAACTCTCTGAAGAGCTGGAAGCTGGCTTTCCTAAAATTTAGGGTCCTAACTCTACTCTTTGTCTGCCCCTTATGGCTCAGGAGTGTGAACTCCACAACCGCATGATCACTACAGCCCAGGCAGCCTCCAATCCTGATGCCACCAATCAGTTCGCTTGCATTTGTGAGCAACAGGTCCAGTATTGCATCCCCTCTGGTGGGGCTGTCTATTACTTGGCTCAAGAAGTTGTTCTTGATACCTTCCAGGATTCTCCTGGATTGCCTACATCTCACCCTGCTACTTTTCCAGAACAAAAGTACTCCTACTAACATAATTTCCCTGATGTCACTAGGTTTTGACTTTTAAAAGAATGATTTGTTAATTTCTCTGTAAAGCACCTGATAATGTTAGGATTGATTGCAAATGTCTCAAGTGAAATGAATTTTTTGTAAACTATAGCATGTTTACCCATATTTACTATCTACTTGATATGATAAAATTGACAATCCATAAAAGCCAAACTGCCTACTTATAATGATTTGCTTCTCCAAAAATTATTAACTGCATTTTAGCACCTGGAACAATAAAACTGAGACTCTTTTTTCCATTTATATTAATTATAATATAATATTTCTATGGAAAAAGGGATAACAGTCATTTCTACAACAAGAAAATAAAATCACTCTTGTTTGAGAATATTTCTCCTTGACTACAGATTTTGTCTGATTCACTTTTCTTCCAAAATATCAAATATCATTTTATTTTTAAAATATCAAAATAATATGCATGAGAATATACAAATGTCATTGAAGTGCTATGCACTTGTTGGTTGACATCTGTGATATCATGTTATTATATTACTTGCTGTGAAAAAAAAGACTGTATAGGCAACACCATATTCCTTGATGCTCAAAGTGAGGTACAAAAAAAAAAAACTTTTTTTTTTTTGATCCTGTATTATGTTTTTATATATAAAGAAAATGTTCCTGTGTTTATATAGGTAGGAAAGTATAAGACACTCTCTACTCTTCCACATTAAAAGAATATTTTGTGAAACAGAGTCTGTAAAGGAGTTGTAGCAAGCATTGGGAGTCTGGTGCAATGAATTGGACCAAGTGTAGCAGACAGATTGGTGGAAGCACAGACAAACAAACAGTTGGTTATGCTGTCATTCTTTCTCTAATGTGACTGTTTTGTCTGTCTTTTAATATTTTGGCTGTGAAATGCACAAATCACAGAAATGACTGATCAGGCATTTGTCCTTTGCAAGCATTGAGCAAGTCTTCATTTCTTGTTCAGTCATGTATTTAACATACTGATTTGCACTAAATTTCTAAAAACGGGTTCCAAAGATACAATAGCAGTCTACTAGTTCAATGATTTGGGTTATGGTTTCAGTTTCTTTTGCATACCTATATAGAGACTCTGCTTACTGCTGGGACACCTTTTAAGAGGAATCAAGGTCTCAAGTCAAGGTTTATTGACTGTTAGGGCCCTGTGACTACCCAGGGGACTGCAGTACGTTACTAAATTTGAAGATAAGTCCTCTGTTAGTAATTTTGCTTACTCTGTATCACACCTAGCACTATCCTTTTGACAGTTGTGTAAGAATGTGAACCTGTTCCTCATAACTACTGAGCACGATGGCTGACTTTCTATCAACGTATTAAATGAAATTCCTGCTCTCTACGTGAAAAGCAACTGCCTTCATTTCTCCTGATTCTATGACACACCACAAGTAATATGCCAAGGTGGTGGGGACATTGACATTTTTGTCCTCACCATAACTGTGTGTAAAATACCAGCCAAGTTGTTATCCTCTCAGATCTGTTGTCATCAACTATAAACCTAGAATTCAAACGCATTGTCAGCAAGGAGGAAGGTAACAGTCACTTTTATGACTGCAGATCTTGCAGCCTCTGTATGCTCTTATATATCACATAAATCTGTTATAATGTCTTCATGTTACTGCTTCTTTCTCTGCTTTCTGGGTTTTTTTTTTTTTTGGTTTGGTTTGGTTTGATTTTTTTTAGAACTTCAGCAAGGGTTATGTATCAAAAAAGTATCTTCTATGGAACAATCTTTTCTGAGATCATTCCTACATTAAAAAAAAGGGAAGTTACACCACCAATTTATCTTACTGTGAAATTATCCTAGTAGGGTGTATTTTGTTGACAGATTACTATGCAAATTTCCCTCTCTCAAGATAATAATAATAATAATTCTTTCCTCTGCGGAGTCTGATAGAACTTACTTTGAAGAGGAGAAGGCTGTGCAGAAGATCAAATAGATCTCAGTTTCCATACTGCCATATATCTGGAGATAATCCTAAGCACAGCAGTGAGCAGGAGCCTAAAGACAGCAAATATATCAATCAAGGCACCTGGGGCTCAGTACCTGCAATGTTTCTTCACTAAAAAATGGGATCAAAAGGTCAAGATTTTATTTTATCGGATGCACTAGATGTTCAAAGCCTCGATTTATCTGTAAGAAAGCGGTAATATGACATATCAGTTGTTCTACCTGATCCCTTCCTCAGACATTTCTGGAAGTTGTCGTTACACTGCCAGCTCAAATTTTTTCTTCTCTTACTTTGACTGGTCTTAAACAATGATTTTTGTGGGCATTTGTCCCAGAACCACTTTCAGTAATTTTTAATCTTTGAAATTTCTGTGTTAATTTTGGAGCTTGTACCTTGATTTTTATTTTTATTTTTTTTTCCCCATTTCCTACCTCAATTCAGATTAGAAATATTTTATTCAAAGTTCAAAGAATCCACTAAACCAAGGTTCTTCACCTCAAATACAAACTTATGGAGTCAAGGCCATGCCTTGTTCAGCCAGCAGAACACTGGTTTGACTTCCCCACCCTTCTCTCATAACACCACGAGCCTGACCTTGGCCATTTTCTGGATGACAATTCATTTCTGCCTTCATTACTGAGAAGTCTTGATCTGCATTTGGGGAGTGTTTTGAAAGATAAAGACAGAAGGCCTTACAAAATATTTGATAGCCAATATCATAGCCAAGATGATCTGTGAGCTTAGGTCTGGATCCAGAAGCGTTCCAAACTAACTGACTTTAACTAAAGATTATAAATGAAAGGTGTAGTAAAACTTCCAAGTGTTTTCAGCCTCTTTTCTTATGGTGAGATGCTGTACAGAGATGCTGTAGTTTGAATTCTATGCAGTTGTGAGCAAGATACTACATTAAATAAACTAGGGGCCTAATGAAGCCTGGGAGTTCTTATGCCTGTTTTCATTGATTCAAGAAATCTGATATAAAGGAGATCTTCAGCTTTGTAGATCTTGCAAATGCACATTCTGTATTTGCATTAGCCCGGTAATTTTACAAATATTTGTACATTTTCCCCTCACAGTCATACTAACTAACACAAGATTTACTGAGTGTTCAACACCTTCTAAGATCCCAGTAGTGATTATGGTAAAAGTCAAGCTTCAGGGTTTAAATTAATCACCTACATTTAGAGACTGAGAGAGAATCAATAAAAAAACTGTAGTACAGCCTACTTTAACAAATTTATTTTTAAATACATCCCAGCTCATTTTGGTTGGTTCTAATGAAAATTCCCACCTAAAACTTGCAGGTTTTTTTCCCCAAACCTTGCTGGGGCCCTGAGTGTATCCCTACTGCCAGGAGCATGGCTAGTGGGAAAAGGCGCTAACCCAAGGTCACCATCCTCACTCAACAGAAGCCATATGTACCTCCCCCATATAGTTCTCAGATAGGGGCTGAGAGGCTGCAGAGGATTCTGGCTGATGGCAAGCTGAACACGAGTCAGCAGTGTGCCCTGGAAGCCAGAAAGGCCAACCGTACCCTGGGGTGCATCAGGCAACGCACTGCCAGCTGGGCAAGGGAAGGGGTTGTCCTGCTCTGCTTTGTGCTATGTGGCCTCACCTCGAGCATTGGGTACCACAATGTAAGAAGGACATAAAACTATCAGAGAGCATCCAAAGGAGGGCTATGAAGATGGTGAAGGATCCAGAGGGCAAGATGTATGATTTGTTCAGCCCAAAGAAGAGGAGGCTTAGAGGAGGTCCCACGGTGGCCTATAGCCTCCTCACAGGGGAGCGGAGAGGCAGGCGCTGATCTCTGCTCTCTGGGGACAGTGACAGGACTTGAGGGAATTGCTTGGAACTGCATCGGGGAGGGTCAGGCTGGGTGTTAGGAAAAGGTTCTTCACCAATATCTTGGTATTGGATGAGATAATTTTCTTTATAGTGCCTGGTATGGTGCTGTGTTTTGGATTTAGGATGAGAATACTGCTCGTGAGAATACACACCAATGTTTCAGTTGTTGCTGGGCAGTGCTTACACTAAGTCAAGGACCTTTCTCACACAGCCCTGCCAGGCAGGAAGCTGGGGGTGCACAAAGAACTATGAGGGGACAGGACCAGGACAGCTGACCCAAGCTGGCCAAAGGGATATCCTATACCATATGGCATCATGCTGAACAATTAAAATGGGGGGAGTTGACTGGAGGGACTGCTGCTCCTCAGGGATGGGCTGGGTAGCAGTTTGCTGGTGGTGGTGAACAACTGTGTTGTGCATCATTTGTTTTGTATATTTTTACTATTATTATTATTATTTTCCCTTCCTTTTCTGCCCTGTTAAACTGCCTTTACCTCAACCCATGAGTTTCACTATTTTCCTATTCTCTCCCCCATCCCACTGGGGGGAAGGAAGCAAACAGTTGTTTGGTGCTTAGCTGCCTGCTAAGTTAAACCACAACAACAGAGAGGGCGGTGGGCACTGGAACAGGCTCCCCATGGCACCAAGCCTGCTGGAGTTCTATAAGAATTTGAACAATGCTCTCAGATATAGACTTTTTTAGGTGGTCCTGTGTAGAGCCAGGTGTTGAACTAATGATTCTTGTCAGTCCCTTCAAGCATAGGATAGTCCATGATTCTATTATTCTATGTTTCTATGATTCTGTGATTCTATACTAATGACACTGGCCCAGACATTTGTGCTTTCCGGCTTGCCCTTGGAGCTGCCTCATCTCTGTGGACTGGCTGGGATATCAACAGTGACATAGCATCCAGCAGTTTTCTGTAAGGGGAGAAAATAATAGAAACAACACTGTTAATTATTCATCCACACACATCAACTGTTCTTGAAGTCAGGAGGAGTTCAGTCAGTGATATAACTACCTCAGTGTTGCTCCTTTTTTTTCTTTGGATGCTAGAAGAAAAGGTAGTGGGCTGTCAGCATTAAAATTGAGTCTTTATTTTTCTTTTGGAAAGTTTATTCTCTCTTGCAGTCAGTATTATTCAAATGGATAAGAAACACAGTCCTTCCAATACCTCTATGATCTGTTGAAGCATTACAGTTCCCATGTTAAAAGTGAAACAGTGAAACACCGAAATCTGCCTCCATAAATTCTTGGTTATTTTTGGCAATCTGAAATTCAGCCTAGTCCTGGAATAAGGCAAATCCCACTTTTCCCTGAACAGCGTACATGCAGTGTGGGCCAGAACCTCACTTGGAGGCCAGTTCCTTTGGGGTGTCCTTCCCAAACCCAGTGAGAAGCAAGTCAGCCAGGGTCCACCCCAATCCTAGCCAGAAGCAGGGCACATAGGGGCAGCCCCATGCCTGAGGCATTTGGCACCTCCCTGGAGACGGGAACAGACTGAGGCCAGGACAGCCCATGGGCTCACCGGCCGGCCCAGGTCAGCAGGGCCCATGGCCGGGCAGAAGATCAGCCCTGCTGTGGGATCAGCCCTGATGGCCCCAGGGACTGAAATGAGATCCAGATTCCTGGGAGAGGGAGCCTCGGGGGATGGGCAAGGACAATAAGGCCTATTAGTGCCTTTAGGACCCTGACAGAATGGCTAATTAGTATAGACAGTAGGTTGCTGATCTCTTTCTGATGTTAGGCATTGCAATTTAATCTACAGGTATTTCTAGAAAACTTTTCTGTATCAATAACGTTGAAATATCCAAATAATGTCTTTACTCACACAGATGTTTTCTGAAATTCAAGTCACACCTCCAAGAAGAACAGAACATTTCTGGACGTGTTTCATGCAACCAAATGATAACACGATGAAAAAAGTCATGGACAATGACAATAAAGAAGCAACCTGGCACAGGCCCAGTGAGGAAAGTGAAACTGGACGTGCAGTTCAACTTTACAGCATGTAATTACCATGCCTCCTCCAGTATTTTTGCCTCTTTCCTCAGGCCAGAGAACCTTCAAAAATTACATTACTTGATGATGTGACAGTGCACTGCTTCCTTCTGAGGACATCACTGTCCTCTGGTGTTCTATCTTCCTGCTTATTACCAAACTCAAAGGCTTTTAATGTTGACATTTCTTTTTCAAAGACATTTTGATATGTTGTTGTAGTATTGGTGTGCTTCAGATTCAGAACTAAAACCTGGACTGTCTGAATTGGCTGTATATTAAAGCTGTCTTTGGGGGACAATTTTGCCCAAAAACTCTGTTGTTTTTTTTTTTTTTCTCTGGTTAACCCTGGAAAATCTGCCTTTTGGTGAGCACACAGAGGCAAGATCAAGCCACAGTACTATGTTTGTATCGTGTTAGTAGGAAAAGCGGTAGCCTGACCATGTATGAACCCATCATTGTTGTCTCATGCAAGTTTCTTCTGTTTCTCTTCTACTCATAGTTAGGTGTTATTCCGTCTGCTTGTTCCTTTTTTTCCTTTGTTTTTTTTTTTTTTTAGGTAACACCTAAGTTTCTCTATTTGCCTGTGTTTTAGAATTTAGGAGGCAAACAGCAGGCTTAATTTCATTAGTTTACAGAGGGGAAGGTCAGAGAAAAGTATAGGGAAAAAATCAACAGCAGTAAATATCTCCATGTGTTCAGTAGAGACAATAGTTGGGTAAGATGTACATTAGCATAAGTGCATTCAACATAATAGTACAATGATACTTTCATTATAGCTATTGGTTGCATAACTAAAGCACTCAGACAGCCTGACCCAAGATTAACTCCAAGAAGATGATTTTGTTAGGTTTGGTAGGGGTTTTGTCCAGAACAAATTTTGCTATGCTCTCCAGTATTTTTTTTTTTTTTTGTCACAAATTCAGTTCTGGCCGCTTTTGGGAATCCTTCTCTTTTCTCTCCAATTTCTCAGTATTATTTTTCATTTCTGCTCCTTGTTTGAACTCTGACTGTCGTGCTGTGCACCTTTCCCCTTGACTCCATGACCTGCACCACAATGATCTTTTCTGCATAAGGCAGTTTGGTGGACCAGCTGATACACATCTCTTCCTCACATACTATAGTAACACACTGTTGTCACAGGGGTATTTTAGAGGGCTCGTCTGGACCTAGGCAGAGAACACCAGATTTTATCTGCTGTGATCATATCATTATCATTGGAACTACAGCACATCATTCTTTAGTTCCTGTCCTATAGAGTCATAGAGCCATAGAATGGTTTGTATTGGAAATGACCTTAAAACTCATCTTGTTCCAGCCCACCTGGCATGGGTAGGCATGTCTTCCACTCAGTCAGACTGTCCAAAGCCATATTTAACGTGGCCTTAAACACCACAGGGTTGGGGCAGCCACAGCTTCTCTGGACAACCTGTGCCAGTGCCAGAGCTGAATATACCAGGGAAGTCTCAGATAAAACAGATCTTGTGCATGCCAGATAGCTTAGTAGCAATGATCAGTAGTTCTGTGGCCTTTTCCTCCCATTTCCAACACTGATTTCAGGAAATAATAAAATACATACAGATCTATAACATTGTCATATTGCCTTCATTACTGCTGCAGCTGAGTTTTTCACTATGCTTTTAACAATCTTGTGTGATAAAAAAGTACTGTTCTCGGTACTATTGTGTGTGGGGTGTGATCGGATGCATCTTAAGGAATAGGACACCTTCTACCCATTGGATTTCTTACTAACTAGGAATTTTAATTTTTCCACTTATGTTTGAGAGTGGGCATTTCAAGTTCTGCTTAGGGGCTTATTAACTGGGGAGTGCCAAGCCCAGAGGTTTAGCTTCCTTGTGAAATGCCTTTAAAAAAGGCACAGAAAAGTAAATTATTGTGTCATCTCTTACAGAATTGTGTAGCAGAACTTGAAAATATAAAAAGTAAATAGAGAGTGGAAAGAATCATCAGCAAGAAAAGCTGAGCTTGTTTGATCATCTAATTGCTAAGTCCAGAAATGCAGGAGTCTATCCATCAGCGGTGTACTTGTACAGTATTACCAGGAAGCAAAAGGGAATCTGCCCTTCTCATAAATATGAACAGAAAAAAAAAATACCATCATACTCAAAAGATATTGGGTTGTTGTTTTGTTTTGTTTTGTTTTCCTCAAGCCTTACATGATGTAAGATCTTTTCCTAGGGTTATTTTTAAATATGATCTGCTTGAAGGCAATGTGCTTAGTCCCTGGGTGGGAAATACACTTCATTTAAGTCAACAGCAATCTGTACTGCTGATTAAAAAGCAAGTGCTGATGGGCTTTGCAGGGAGTCTTATCCATCTTGCCTTAGCTAAGAAGTTTGTATAGAAAAGGGTGGTGGGAGGAGGGGAAGGATAGTGGGCAGTGTTCCATGAAACACTGAACAACAACAACAGCAACAACAAAAATCATATTTTCTGTGTACTTGAAAGTTGTGTCAGTGTGGAAAACTGGGCCTGAGAAGAGAATTTTAAACTGTTTGGTGATTGCATATCCTGGGAATTCAAATGAACTTTGTCACCACTGCCAGTTTCATAAAAGAATGAAGTCTCCAGCAAGGCACAGATGGTATTTCTGAATGAACAGATGATTATGCCAAGAGAATATTATGCCTGGAAACACATTTTATTGATGTATGTGTAAAGCTCTTTGAAGGACAGCTATGGAAAATAGGACCTGGCTCTTTATGGAACACCTGGATGTAATAGGAAATTAGACAGTAGCTAAAGAACATTTTTAAATCCTACTTACTGGTAATTAATTGGAAAACTGTCCAGAAGTTCTGAGATTAACATGGTGCAATAATTAATGAGGACCACAAGAAGATGTGTGAATAACAACAATTAAATAGTAATCTGTAAACTGGAAAGAGATTACGCACTAGCTATTGGGTTTCCAAGCAGTACAAGTGTGGAGTGGTTAGGAGAAGGGCCAAATTTCACTTTGATTCTGAGTATAAATTTATTTAAGTGAAACAAAAAATAGTTGTGTTTGTTGATGTTTACAGAAACACAAGCCCAAACATATGTCCCTCTCTGTGCTGTAAGTTAATGGGTTTGCAGTTAAATTGGTTGACTCAAATAGAGTTACTTCTGATTAAACAGCCGAGGTGGGTTCATTGACTTCAGCAGAACTGCTCTGACTGTAAACCAAGGATCTGTTCTGATGAGAGATGAGGAAAAGGAGTGCATGACCTTTTGGATTATGAGGTTTGAAAATGTTCTTCCTTGATGCGACTACTTCTGCATATGGTTGGTAACAGCAGGTTTGGATTCCATGCCAGATTTAAAACCAAAGTAGCTCCCTTGAACTCTGTTGGCTCCTTCAGGTGACTTCAAGGTACTTGATCTAAGGGGTGAAATGTATCATGAGATTTTTCTCTGGAGGAAAAAATATTCAGCAGTATATATTCCAGGGCCAGATGACAGTTGTTAGCCTCAGCTTTTTCTATGCATTTGCTTGAGCACGAAGAAGCCTTGTAGGCAGATGACACCAGTGTAACAGTACATTCTCTGTAGCTTAAAGGAAGCTATATTCATCACCAAAATGACAGCAAAAAATAATATATTTCCCTCAGACAACATTTATCCTGATGCTAGTGATGAAAATATGTGAGGGATTACCTTAACTGTTTACAGAAACCTCATGTATTCAGTTGCAACATTACTTATGAAATCAGGAATAAGCAAAACAATTGGATTGTACTGCAAACAAACAAACAAATAAATAAATAGGTGAAACTTGCCCTTTTAGGAGGAATTAAAAGGAAAAAAAGTTGTTGCAGGAATCATTTCCTCCTACATGTGCTCCTGCTGAAGTAGTTGAATTTTTTCTGTTATTAAATGGAATCCATGTGTCAGATTCCAACTCCATTTTTGCATTGGTGCAAATCACTTTCAATGATAATGAAGTCATATTTGTGCAAAACAATGTTCATCCACAAAAACATTTTGTATGTGTGAGATGAATACATTGGCCTCTCAGCAGATGGCTGTGAATTCTTCCAGACAGAGCATGTCTCAGGCATTCAAGAACCATTTATCAAAAGGAACACTGAATTTTCTTCAGTTCTGCAGCAATCACTCCAGGGGAGCATGTGCTAAATGGTTTAAAGATAAAATAGGAATTATAATGCAAGCCATCCACAGCTCCAAGTACAGTGCCCATGGGTCTGGGTATCACATCAGTTAGGACTTTCCATCACCTCTTACCTGTTGTTTTACAATGCCAGCGATGTCTCTCTTTACATACTTCTTTTTAGAAAATATTCTTATTTTCAGTTAGTGGGGAAAAGAGAGTGCGGAAGTTGTATTTTCAATATCCAGAGCTATTCAGTAGCTCTCGTTCTTATGTTACTTCTCTGATTCTACAAGTTTGAAATAATGAGGAGAGGCCAGTGGAAGTTAAGAAAAAGGAGATCTGCATTGTGGAAACAAGGAAAATGTTTCCTAGATTTCTAAATGGAACTTTTTAAATGCAGGATGAAAAAAATATTTGGTAAGAGGTTATGAGAGTTCAGCTAGAAAGATCCTGCACAGTACTGGTGAAATAAAAGGTTTATCGTTTGTGGTTTTGGAACAACTCTCACTGAAGCTTTCCAGCAGGTTAGTGCTGTAGACAACATACCTGGTATGTTACGTTTCTGCGGCTGATGTAGAATGAAGACACAGAGCGCATGGGGAAGTGAGTGCTGAAACTCAGTGAACAAATAGCAATTTTCTTACTGGTGATTTTCATGGGTTCAGAACATTTTCTAAGTGGCTGATACAGTGCCATATTTTAATTTTTAGAGATCCCATAGCAGACGTGGTATATGGGGAATGTATAATGACTCATTAGAAAAATTGAAGCCTGTATATATACAGAAAGCTCTGGTCATGTTTGTCGGTTTGTTGCCATTTAGGGAACAGGAGATAGCTGATACAGTACAAAGTGAAATGTCAGTATCATTTAATCAATATATTTTACACAGAGGAGGGGTGTGTAATTGTGTTAGCAACATGATTTATAGGGCTGTCACAGCTGCATTTCTAATGTTTTTGGTGAATACGGCAGACATAATGCTGCAATGTACTACAAATGTAAATGGTACAAGTAACAGTCATAGTTTATTTTTATGATGTAAATAATTTGGGAAATGTTAGACAAAAATAATCCAAGAACGTAATTAACAGGCAAAGTAGTAGATCCATATGCTCAGAAACGTGCATTGTGGTACTGGATGGAAACGTCAGGACAGTTCATATTCATAGAATCATAGATAGAATCATAGAATCACAGAATGGCTTGGGTTGAAAGGGATCTTAAAGACCATATAGTTCCAACCCGTCTGTCATGAGCAGGGACGCTTTCACTGGATCAGGCTGCCCAGGCCCCATCCAGCCTGGCCTTGAACACCTCCAGGGATGGGCATCCACAACTTCTCTGGGCAGCCTGTGCCAGGGTGTCACCACCCTCTGTTTTAAAAATTTCCTTCTACCATCTAACCTAAATCTCCCCTCTCTCTGTTTAAAAACTTTCCCCCTTGTCCTGTCTCTACATGCCCTTGTAAAAAGTCTCTCTCCATCTTCCTTATAAGCTCCTTTAAGTATTGAAAGGCTGCAGTAAGGTCTCCTGGGAGCGTTCTCTTCTCTGGGCTGAACAAGCCCATCCCCCTCAGCTTTCCATCGCAGGTGCTCCAGCCCCCTGAGCATCCTCATGGCCTCCTCCAGACCAGCTCCAAAAGCTCCACGTCTTTCTTGTGCTGGGGGCCCCTGACCCAGAATGACAGACTGAACCCAGTCCTTCCTCGTTTCTTTTTTGCCCATGTGACAGTGCAATGTCACAGTATCAGCTGATTTTGGTGACAGTAATAGAACTAGTGATGATTTATTTGTGAATAAATAAATGGAATTTATTTTTTTTCCACTTTATTAAATTAATGCTAATGCAGTATTGAATGAAATCAGTCATTTCTTTTTTAGGTGTATTTTACTGTTTGCATATATAATTTCATATAAATAATTAAGACATATTTTTCTGTTTTCTAAAAAACAGTTCGAAAAATGGCTATGTTCAAATAGCCACCACAGGAATCCAATACCATAAGTCATTGAAAACTACTGCTAGTGTCAAAGAATATTACCCTAATGAAGCACCTGAAACACTGGAAAAATGGACAGTGTTCTTAGCTCTCTTCCACACAGAAATATACATAAAATTATTTTATGATCTTTATATTTTTATATGTTTTAATACACAAATGTACAGAGCCTAAGGCCAGAGTGAAGAAATACTTATTAATTTCTTTTCTGGCCATTCCTTTTGCTCCTATGGTCCTGAGGAGAGAGAAAATAAAACTTATTTATTTTACACCAATTTGTCAAAGGATTGTAAGCAAAAAGTTCTGATCCGTCATTGAAAGTTTGTACAAAGTACACAAAACCATCTACAGAGAAGTAACAAGAACAAACACAAACTGTATCCACTTAGTGAAGACGACAGGAACAACAGTTCATTTCCTCTAATGAGGTTCCTCTTTCTTGTCAAAAATGAGGAAAACAAAGTTTTCTTACCATGCAATTTCTGCTGTTACCGAGTGGAGTATCTATGAAATGGACCTCAACACTTACTGTAGTCATGCTTTAATTCTTTACTTTTTGTTGGTCCTGGTGGTTCTGTTTGTTGTTGTTGTTGTTGTTGTTGTTTGTTTGTTTGTTTTTTCTATCTGTTTGTTTTCAGAAAATGGGGGAGTGTTGCAGAGCTTTTCTTACAGACCAAGGGACATGTGAGCAACCCAAGCTTGTGAACAGTTCAGCATTCCCAAGAACATTCCTGCACAACAAGATAAGGAAATCGTATCTTGGAAAAACAACTTCAAGATGCCACAACAGACTTACTGAAGAAACACGGCGTTGGTCAGTTAGGCACCAATCAAATGTGGTCGCTAGGGGGCGTACTTTCAAAGCACTCGATTGTAACTGAGCACATAATCTTTGTAGACTGCGTGGTCACTTCGGGAGGATATATAATCAAAATAACTGCGCAATAAACGGCTTTTTGCTGCCTTTTTACCTTTCTATGAATGCCTTGCTGTTTGATCTCCCACAGGGGAGGAGGCAAGGGGAGGATGAGAGGCCGTTATCATCAAACCTAGCACTAGTTGCTCCCAAGTCCTAGTGAGCTCATGTGATTCGTGCTGATAGGTCACACTGATCAGAGGAGTGACAGTGCCTAAGAAGCCTTGTAAGATCAAGGTCTTCTCTGTTAGGGAAACTCAGCAAGTCTAATGGATTTGGGTATGTTTTGTTGGAATTGGAGTTGAGAGGATTAACATCTATGAGGCAGTAAAAATAGTAATTAGCACATTTATTTCTTAGGAAACACTGTTCAATTTACTGGGTCCCACTCAGATTACTACCTTTTGTTTTTCTTTCCTGTTTTCACATTTGTCTTCTTTCAGTTGCACATCAGGAAAATGGATATTAATTTTTTTGAAATGCTGGTGTGTAAAAACAAGCATTATTTAAAAATAATACCAGGTCAAAAGGTCTAAAGTGAAATCCCACTTTCTGATTTCTCTCAGGCCAACAAAGTGGTGTACTAAAATGTTGACTAAAGCAAAACACTTTCAGAATTCAAATGCAGAGGATACAGTTTATAGATGTGGAGAGAATGAAGCTGTGACTGGCATTAGAATAAAACCATCAGTATTTCTCCATAAGGTGTTGAAGGTAGTTATAAGTTGTTGCAATAGTGTTTATTTAGCTTTGATAGTAACCAAAGTATTATCTTGGGATTAGTGACCTACTGGACAGTGGATTGGATGCTGGGTTCCCATGCACGCTACTTCAACATTATCAACAGTCACCTTAATATATCCCAAGCATTGATTTCACTTCTGTGCAAGGAATAAGTTACTCAGATCCTCAGATAATGTACTGATTGTGGATTATTTTTTTCATTGTGTTTTCTTTGTGCTTCAGGAGAAACATTATTACCACGAACAACATTTTATTTACAATACATTGTGGAAATATACCAAATACTGCAGGTTATAGAAAACTAGCATATGTATTGAGTTGTAAGTTTTGCAGTCCAGTCTTCATGAAAAAATCATTTTCATGATGCACTTAGCTACACACAAATCACGAAAACATACATAAAATATTCTTCCAGGAGTTTTTGTGCAATTTTTTCTTAAGAGTTTAATGATTTTCTGAATATGTTGCAAATATTTATGATTAGCAAACTAATATATTTATAATTAGCAAACTAGCAACAATCAAGAAAATAAATGCTTGAATACCATTACTTTATAATTTTGTCACAAAAATTAGGGCTTTTGATTAGGATTGAATGTCTAAACAGGAAGGATGTTTTGCCTAACTTGTTTGCAAGATCAGGACTTCTGGCATGACAAATAATAAAGAAAAAGCACTGAACGAAAACTAACTTTTGAAAGTTTGAGGTGCTTTTCTTTTATGAAGGATCATTACCAGGTGATTAAAGATGAAAAATGAAAAAACAGAGTAAAAATTTTAAAAGCTGATGGAAGAACAGTCACCTGAGTTATTAGGTCTGGACACAAGATTTATAGTAACATGCTGAAAACATTAGGAAACAAGTTTAGAAAGGAACAGTATGGTTTGGGTCCACTGACCCAAACTGTTTTTTCATATCTTACTTTTGATATGTTCTCTGATTTTTTTTTTTTTTTTTACAGTTAAACTTCAAGAGCCACAACAAATTACAGCAAATATTTAAATTCCATTTTTAAAAATTCACCGTTGTTGAATACTCTAGCTTGGTTTAGCAACATTTGTGCAATCATGCAAACATTTCTATTTTTGTCTGTACTTTCCAAAAACTTTTAAATCAGTTGACCAGTTAGGAGGAGCTATGATACCCTCTTCAGTAGACCAAATTTATGATCACAAACACACACTTAAAATTAATCAGCCACAAAGCATACATCTGCAGGGAACTGCTCATGGTTTTAGAGCATTTAACAAAACAATTCAGTGAGGATGTGCTGAAACTGCATTACCAGTTATTTTCACCTTTTAAAACTGCATTTTTAAAATAAGTAGTATGTTCATTTTTTTTTTTTTTGAGGAATTATTTCTAGTTGAAAATGCAACCTATTAAACTGATTTTTTTTTTTTTTTTAATGTGCTGAATAAGGATTAGATTGCACTAATGGCCCCATTACGTTCTGCTTCATATAAATGCTTGAATTGACAGTTTCTTTAGAAGGTGAACTGGATTATTTTTTCTAGTGAAACACCAGATAATTCGTTATATATTACAAACACAGGGGTTTTACTAGTACTCATCAGAGATGCATGTGTGTCCGTGTACTATTGACTTCAAGTTCTGAAGTGAGGCATTGGCTAAAACATCTTTCCACTTGTTAATACCATGTTTGTTACAGAAATGGTTGAAAGATAATAGAACCCATGATTCTGTTGTCTGCAGTGCTACTTTTCAGCATCTTAAAGCATCACCAACATCTTAAAGAACCTGCTTCACAAGTCAAAGAACAGCAGTGTCATGCTTTTCCATAATTATTCCATATCATGACATCATGTAATAAGTTGACACAGGTGGGAGGGCTGTTGAGGAAGAACCACAGCCCCCAGAATGCTCCTGTCCCTTCTCATGTGGTTTCTGGGTTCCGGGAGCTCTGCCATTTTGCCTCTGATTGCCATTGTGGATGCACACAGTTAGGAGACACTCCCTTCATTTTTTTTCCTATACATATAAATTGTGATTTGTCAGACTTATTGCTCCCACATTCCTTTGCTGTTTTAAGTAAACTAGTTATCTTTCATATCAATTGTGTCTCCTCCTTTCTCTCTCCTCTGCCCGGCCTCTGTGAAGTGGGGGTGGGGGAGGGGGCTAGGCACTGTCACAGAATAATCTTTAATGAACACATCTGACAGTTTAATGGTGCCCAACGTGGGCTCAAACCCACGATGTTAGGATTAAGAGTCCCATATGAAACTTTTCTTCTTTCTTGTCACTTGATATTTTATTAATTGTCGTTTGATAGATTATTAACTGTTGCGGGTTAATTAAAAATTTTGCAGAAGTGCTGTTCATGAATTGTCAACAAATGATGAAATACTTTTACTGTGAAGTCATTCTGCTCCAGCATTTCTTAATGAATTGTACAAAGGCACCCACAGATGTGTCCAAAGCATCTTGACATTGATGCTGAAGAAATCACTTCCCATAGTATTTGGTCTGTCTGTCCACAGGTATGATTCAGCCTTCTGCAAGCCCTTCTGTCTGAGTTTTACATTTCATGGAGCTTATTTAAGAATCTGAATTTCTCGTAAAGTAGGCAAGGTAGCGAGCAGAATTAGTGTACCTGTTGTGTCAGAACACTGGGCATTTGATTCAGGGACAAAGCTCCTACTAAAATACAAATCTGGCAGTAGATTTCAGGAAGGACTGGATGGGGCTTTGGTTGTGTGATGGTTTGTGGAACAGAAGAGGGAAGAGACAAGTTTTAGCCTGCTGACTGTAGACATGCAAAAGTGAAGTGGTTCACTTTTAGTTAAAATGATAATCCCATCCCACAGTATTTTATGATTCAGGGATCAAAGTATGCTGGGCACATAGGATACATTTCACAACTACAGAATAGTTGTGTGAGAACATGGATTTTGAGACTTCGAGGGGTGCAGCTTCCATACTGGAAGGTATGTTTTCGTGTTGATCCAGAGGACTTCACTAGTATAATGCCACCACATATCAAAGACTAATACAAAGCTCTGAGGATTTTGCTTTGTGGAATGTTGTTAATCAGCTATAGAATAAGATTTTAATTTTCAAGAAGGAGGGCTGCACTATTTCTCAGAAATACCAGTGTCTCAGTTCCAGACAAAACTTTTTCTTTAGGAAGAAAACTTATGTTTCACGTATACATTTCATGATAGCAAAATTTAGACATGCTTATTGCAACAAGTTCTGCCTGTTCATGTGTCCTGAAGCCTTTATACTGACTTAGGTAGCGGTGAATCAAGTCCTATAGTGACTTGGGGAACAAAGCTGACGCTAATAAATAGGGATTATTTGTCCTTTCTTCAAGTAAATCTTCCACAGTTTCTATTGAATGCTGACAGTGAAATGTTCTATGAATCTATGAGCCTGATTCATTGGTAAGTTATGCCAGTCTAAATAAGGAATAACAGTGCTTCAGGAATAATAACAGTAAACTAAAGTAAAGAAGAAATGTCAGCTTGGCTCAAACTTTAGAAAAGTTAATACAGCATAATACATGGGAAAAAAAAAAAATGACATTTTAAGTTTGAGGCCCTGCTTAAACTAATAACAGAAACAGATCACCACTGTGGCCTCACTTATTTCTTCCTATAGAACAAAATGTAGATCTCTGTTGGGAGACTGTTATTATCTTCTCTCCATTTCTTTTCTGTTGTATGTATTTAAAACATTTTATTTTGTCTCAAGGTTATCTCCTTTTCTTCTTTGGTCAGTATTTGATACGATATTGTGCAATCAGCTAAGGCTAGGCAGTTTTACTTACTGAGAACTGTGATGAAATCACGACATTAAAATTAGCTATCTGCCTGGGCAAATATCCTAGCAAAACTGACACCCTCAAGGCATTGAATGCTGTGCCTGTGTTCCCAATTTAATGTCCACGTATTTCTTAGAAGCAGTAACTGAAAAGATCAGTCATAGCAGTTCTGTGAACTTGCTATGCACCACAACTGTTTGCTCAATCCCCCTGCCCCTCCCCAGATGATCAATGGCACAATGCACAATGCAGTTGATCCCCACCTGCTGACCAATGCCTAGCCACTTCCTGAGCAGCAGCAGCCCCCTGCAGCCAGCTACCTCAGTTTCATCATCCTGCATGACACCATACGGCATAGAATATCTCTTTGGCCAGTGTGGGTCATCTGGCCTGGTTCTGTCCTGTCCCAGTTCCTTGTGCACCCCCATCTTCCTTGCGCACCCGCAGCTTCCTTGGTGGCAGAGCAGTGAGAGAAGCTGAAAATGTCTTGACTTAGTGTAAGCACTGCTCAGTCACAACTGAAAATGTGTATGCTATCAACATTTTTCTCATCCTCAATCCAAACCATAATGACATGCCAGCTATTATGCAAAAGAATAACTTTATACCAGCCCCAAATGGACAGAACTCATGACATATCTGTACTGAGGCCTTTTAACTGGCTCAAGGGCATTCGTACTAATTAGTTTGATGAGGTTTTTAGCATCCCCTGTGCTGTTATTGAAGATAAGAGGCATTAATCATCAAGCCAGATGAACTGTTCTTGTTTAAGAGGTAAGAATGACTAATGCCCATACCCAAGCAGAAGAGACAAAGAAAGATGACACAATAACTATCTAAAGACAGAACAGCAAAATTATTCTTTTTTTTCGTGTGTGTGTAGTTATTCAAATAGTACCTGCCTGATTTTTTATAGTAATTTTGAATAATTATTTGATCCTTCCCAATGTCTAAGCGCATGAACTCAAAAATGAAATGTGTTGTTCATTTTTCCTCTAAAAATTACAAATACTTCCAATTACTGAAAGGCAATGTTACTATTTGACTAATGTGACTCTTGCCGCATTGGATTGTGCTATTTATTTATTTAATGAAAATAATGCTGGGAGGAACTATGAAAGGTCATCGAATCCACCCTTCTACTCCACTGATCCCTTTATTCTGGACAGTTGCCCAGTCTACACAACTAATTCCTGATTTTACTAGTTTACTGTTCATGTCAGCTAACAAAATTGAATGAAAGAAAAAAAAATCTACTGATCTTTTTATTTCAGAACTGTGATTATTTCTACTTCTATGTCTTTACATTTTCTACAGAAAGGAGAGAGTTTCCAGATCAAGGCAATCAAGACCTTGAAAGAATGAAGACGTGCAAAATTAAATATAAATATTTCATTAAAAAAATTAAAGGACTGCCCTGGATATTACAGAGTGGGTGGGGGCATGGTGGTTAGTTTTACCAAAGAGGGAATATAATTCCAAAGAATAATGTAATGACTGTAAAAAAAGTCCTGCCTCTAGTAATTTGGGTTTTTCATTTCATGTATTATTTTTAAAATGTTACATTGAGACAATTAAATCAGAATATATCCTTAAAAAAGGACTGAAAAGAAATGAGCCTGTGCTTTTTGAGTTTTTTGAATATCTGCAGTGTTCCTGTCTAGATTTACTGGGTACAATTCCATTGTCCAAGCATTCATACAGGTACTATCATCTGAGATGCCCTAAGTACCTCAGCTAGCTTCCAGCTACATCGTATGTAGGGTGCCAGTCTCCTGTACCAGGCCCAGTGTCATTTCTGACAGCTCCATGCAGATGGCCTGAAAAGACTATGGCTTTTGTAGACTGTAGTAGACGTCCATAGACAGAATCCCACATCCTGTGTCCAGTTGCTGCTGTAGGACACAGCTCATGTTAATGAAAAGTGGCCACTGAGTGTCTTTGGGAGTGTTGGGAAAGGACAGGTTACTCCAACCTTTTTGCCATTCTTAAAGAAGGGGGTATGGAGCTATGTCACATTTGTCTTGCATGCTGGCAAGGTTTGACAATATTTTCAGTAGTAGGGAAATCTGATCTCTTTGTTCTTCTATACTTTACAGGAGGTCAGGAAACATCCCTGAAGTTCAAAGACTGACAGTCTCCTTGTCAAGTCTTCTCTTCCACCTAGAGTTGCTCACTTGGATGGATGGATGCCCAGCAGGAGTGCGGTAGTTTTGTTTCTTCACAATGTGTAGAGTAATAGTAATTACACAACAGCCTGCCAGCGGCCTCCGCTGTGCTCACCCTTTATTACAGGAGGTTTTTGCATCCAGTCTTCCCTGAAAGGCACAGTTTTCTGGGGACTTTGTTCGTGATGTGGAAGTAGATCTTGTCTGTAGTGTGAGAGGCTATGAAGATAAATAGTTTACATAGTACTCGTAATTTTTTTGTTGCTGATTTGTATTTTCATAATTGTCAGTGATTAACTAAGGGTTGTATCAATAAACACGTATCAAGAACAGTGGCATTCCTAAATAAACCATGAACTAACTTCAGAATATTGCAAATGAAACTGTACAGAAGTATATACCAGTTCAGACCACGATTGCATGGAATAAGTCTCTTTTCAGCTCTAGGAGTTAGCTTCTTGCCTTTATTCAATTTAAGAGTATAAACATGGCATTGTTCTCGCATAAGAGTTTTAAAGGTTACTTTCCATTTGCTTTGCGTCTCCTCATCTTTCTATAAATGTTCTTTCAATTTCCACTGAAGGTACATTCTATTCAAAATCCTTAGTAAAGGAACTGTTGAAGTCTGTTCTGTTACATGACTGGCTCCTCAATGATCCATGTTCACAAAAAACCTTCAGAATCCCTCTTGACCAGGTAAAGCTCAAAAGTCTTTGTGACATCTATAAAAATGTTCCATCATTAAATACATTGATATATATATATCATTGTATATGACAGTCCCATTGATAGATATATTTATCAATGTTTATATATAACAAAGACAGCAAGAAAAAAATTATGTCACAAGCCATGGCCAATATGATTTGAAGAAAGTAATAAATAATCCTACTTTTCATGGAACTTTTTTTCATTTGTACTAGAGTTTGCTTTGCAGTAGATTAGAAGTACTAATCTACTGTTTAAAACACAATTGAAAGATGAGAAGTGAAGAACAGAGAAATACAAACTGATAGTAAGCAGGCAAAGGTTGAATTTGCAGTGCCATTGAACACACAAGGCAAGGTTCTCTTTTCTTTCTTCTTGTTCATGCTTTTGAATCTCTCTCTGTATGTTCCCCCAAGTATTAGTGTGCCAGGTATCCAGGTAACCTAGGGAATACATGTAGTTATGTTCTTAGGGTGAGGTTGTTTGAACTGCTACCAGTCATGTGGCATGTAATGCATGCTGACCCCAGTGACACAACATGAAGGAGGCCACAGCCCTTTAGATTTTATTGTTAGATCCTCTGCTGACAATATTTTCTGTCCCTCCTTCTTATCATAGGTTTTCATACTTGAAATAGGACCCCCTGACTGAAGTTCTTCTCTCATGGTTTGCCAACTTCAGTACGCTTGTGTCCGAAAGCACTAAATAAACCCACATAAATATAGGATGCCTAACATCATCTTGTCAGGAATAAAGACTTCTGCTTTGGTAAATTACATTTATCTTTGCTTTATTGCCTCTGCAATGTAATATAAGTGCACCTCTATAAACAGCGTACTTAGAAACAACAACTATAATCTGTTGTTTCATGAGATCACTCTATTGGAGGGGTATAAGTAACTCTGATTTATAAAAGATATTCTTTTCACTGAAAAATAATGTGTTTTACAGAAATGATTCAGCTTCTGAGAGTGTGATCAAATTAACCTACAGGAGGGGATAGGAGTCCCACTTTCCTGTACGTCCATATATTTCCATGCAGTTCTCCTTTCAAACCACAGTGAAAGATATTTGTCAGGCTCCATTTGGGTTAAATGGCACAAAACTGTGGATCTTCCCAGCCTTCTTGGTACGCTGGGCCTTTACAGCCACACTCTGAAACTTGAAATACCACAGTGAGGATTAGATTTCAATAATAGAATCATAGAATCATAGAATTGTCTGAGTTGGAAGATACTTTTAAAGGTCATTTAGTCCAACTCCTCTGCACTGAACAGGGACATCTACAGCTAGAGCAGGTTGATCAGAGCCCTGCCCAGCCTGACCTTGAAGGTCTCCAGGGACGAGGCATCCACCACCTCTCTGGGCAACTTGTTCCAGTGCTTCACCAACCTTATCACAAAAAACTTTTTCCTTATATCAAGCATAAATCTTCCCTTTCTCAATTTGAAAGCATTTCCCCTAGTCCTATCACAACAGACCCTGCTAAAGAGTCTGTCCCCTTCTTTCTTGTAGTCCCACTTCAGATATTGAAAGGCTGCTATCAGGTGTCCCCACAGTCTATTCTTCTCCAGACTGAACAGCCCCAATTCTCTCAGCCTGTCCTCACAGGGGAGGTGTTCCATCCCTTGGATCATTTTTGTGGCCCTCCTCTGGATGCGCTCCAACAGGTCCATGTCCCTCCTGTACTGAGGACTCCACATCTGGATGCAGTACTCCAGGTGAGGTCTCTCCAGTGCAGAGAAGAAGGGCAGGATCACCTCCCTTGCCCTGCTGACCATGCTTCTTTTGATGCAGCCCAGGATGTGGTTGGCTTTCTGGGATGCGAGGGTACACTGCTGGCTCATGTCCAGCTTGTCATCCACCAGCACCCCCAAGTCCCTTTCAGCAGGACTCTGCTCAATCCTTGCATCCCCCAGCTTGTATTGGTAGCAGGGGTTGCTGTAACCCAGGTGCAAGACCTTGCATTTTGCTTTGTTGAAGCTCATGATGTTGGTCTGGGCCCACTGCTCCAGCCTGTCTAGATCTCTCTGGATATCATCCTGTCCCTCAGGTGTATCGACTGCACCACACAGCTTGGTGTCTTCTGCAACATCCCACTATCGATGTCATTGATGAAGATATTGAAGAGTATTGGTCCCAGAACAGACCCCTGAGGGACACCACTCGCCACTGATGTCCATCTGGACATTGAGCCATTGACCATCATTCTCTGTATGCGTTCTAGCAACCAGTTCCTCATACATCCAAGAGTCCACCCATCAAATCCATATCTTTCCAGTTTTGACAGAAGANCAGGTGTATCGACTGCACCACACAGCTTGGTGTCTTCTGCAACATCCCACTATCGATGTCATTGATGAAGATATTGAAGAGTATTGGTCCCAGAACAGACCCCTGAGGGACACCACTCGCCACTGATGTCCATCTGGACATTGAGCCATTGACCATCATTCTCTGTATGCGTTCTAGCAACCAGTTCCTCATACATCCAAGAGTCCACCCATCAAATCCATATCTTTCCAGTTTTGACAGAAGAATGTTATGGAGGACTGTGTCAAAGGCCTTCCTGAAGTCCAGACAGATGACAGCAGTGGCTCTTCACTTGTCCACCAATGCAGTAACGCCATTGTAGAAGGCCACTAGGTTGGTCAGGCAGGACTTGCCCTTGGTGAAGCCATGCTGGTTGTCTTGCTTCACCTCCCTGTCTTCCATGTGCCTTAGCATAGCTTCCAGGAGGATCTGTTCCATGATTTTCCCCAGCACAGAGGTGAGGCTGACAGGTCTGTAGTTCCGTGGGTCATCCTATCTACCCTTGTGAAAAATGGGTGTCACATTGCCCTTCTTTCAGCCACCAGGGACTTCACCTGACTGCCGTGACTTCTCAAATGTCATAGAGAGTGGCTTTGTGACTGCATCAGCTAATTCCTTCAGGACTCTGGGATGCATCTCATCAGGACCCATAGACTTATGGACGTTCAGGTTCCTCAGGCTGTTGTTCCTCTCTTAGAGTGGGAAGGACATACCTTCCCCAGCTCCATCTTTCAATCCATTGACTTGAGGAATGCATGAAGAGCAGCTGTTGTTGAAGACAGAGGCAAAAAATTCTTGAACACCTCAGCCTTCTTCCTTGTCTGTTGTTACCAGCCTGCCTGTACTGCTCACTAGGGAGGGAGCGCCCTACTGAACTTTCCTTTTCCAGTTGGTATTCCTGTAGAAGCCGTTCTTGTTTTAATTTGCACCCCAATAATATTAGTAGTTCAACACACCAGCAGTTTGTGCACCATTTAGTGCATCCCAGCAGACTCTTTTCTTCTGTAAGTCTTCAAGTAGAGGAAGGAAGTGGCAGAACCATATTCTGGACAGTCCCTGGTTTCTCTTTCTCATTATGCTCTTCAGCTGTTTGGAAGGCTGCTGTATCTCTGCCAATCATTTCCAATGTTAGGGTTATTACTAAGTTGCCTAGATAAACAAAGGAAACAGAGCAAAAGCAAAAAGAGAGGACAGAAAGCTGGGAACCTCTGCAGAAAGCTCTTGTTAGCATAGAAAGTATCTTTCACATACAGCTACACAAATTTCTTTGTGCTCATGTTCCATAAAAATGTGCTAAGGGAGTCTAAATGGGCCAATTCTCTTCGTGCTGTGCTCTAAATGAAGAGCTACTCTATCAGATATGAAGGGTCAGCTGCTATACCTAAGCATAGTATCAATCACAAGGACTTTTTCTCAAAATTAAACAAAAAAAAAGGGGGG